>JAZKJV010004738.1:0-81549 GCA_037367405.1 Ottelia alismoides | reverse complement strand
TGGACTGGGTGATCAGTGTTATTAGCCTGGAAATCTCTATTTTTGAAGAATAACTAGGCTCTTCATCAGATGCCACAGGGGGAAGAGAGGAGAATGGGGGCATGAACCAATGTTTTGAAACCAAACCGGACACCAAACTGGGAACCTTACCGAAATCATTGGATTGGTTGTTGAACCATGTAATCAAACTGGTTCAACAGGATGATGACACCATAATTATTTCAAATCAGATTAAATCGGACCGGTGAGAAAAAAAGTGGTTGAATCAGCTAATCAAATCGAATTGAAACAAAATGTATTGAAAATATACATTTAAAATATTTGAAATAGAAATAAAATGTATAAACAATGTATATATTTCACACTATAAATAAAATATTTTTCATGTATGCATCATGTCATATGTATCATATATATATATATATTATTTATATCAGATTTTCTATAACATAATACTAGTTTAATCTTTAGTAGTGCTGGACGCAGTGGTGAGGCTTTGGTGGTGCTGGACCAGCTTGTGGCGGTGAGGCTTTGGTGATGCTGGACCAGCTTGTGGCGGTGAGGGTGGGGAGGCAGGGTTTCGATGGTCGAGGAAGTACTCGGCTAGTATTCGGCTGGAGCATGAAAAGGATAGCATGTATATATTCACGGGTTCCCATGGGTGTTTGACCTAAATCAGCTCGGTGCCAATGTTAGTTCACATTGATTACCTGACCCGTGATAATATGTTGGATAATTTAGAGCTTGTTTGGTAATTGGGTTGGGGTAACCTCATGTGAATCATAACTATTTGGATGGTTAGGAGGATTTGAGAGGATTCGAATGATAAATGTGACGTGGCATTGATTATGTGTTATATTAACTTTTTTAATGATTACAATATTTTTTTTATTTTTTATCTGAACGTGGTTAAAAAATATTCTAACAAAGAAATTGTACAATCCTCACTACTAATCCAACCTAGGAATGCATGGATAGAGCACGGGGTATAGCGGATTACCTCAGGATAACCTTGCAACCAAACGTGCCCTAAAGTTTCAGGGTCAATTCTCAATTCGAAAATCGTGCACACTCCTAATATGTATGTATATAATATAATTTCTTGTTATTGAAAGATGCGTGATGTGATATTATCATGGTGTTCATGAAAAGAGTGATGAACATAAGCATGTCATTTATCTACTTTAAAAAGATGATAATACGATGGTTTTATTGTTAAGTTTTTCGAGAACAAGGTAGATATTTTGGAGTAGACTTGCATAATTCTACACTAGTATAATTTCAGAAATAGTCGAAATTGTTGGTATTAAATGGTTCTTCTTGCATTAGGAGATCTTCCAGAAACGATATGCGTTAATGTAAAAGAGAATTTACCACGTGAACACCGGAGGCCGAGATTCTATTATGAGCAGCAATCTAATTCTACTCCTCACAGGACTAGCAATTGAGGAGTCGCATGTATGGCCAACGTCTTATATAAATTAAGACGCCCCAACACCATATGATCCCTTCCTCGTTGCTCTCGCTCTCTACTGCCCCCTCCCGATCTCTTCCCCCATCGCCGGAGGTCATGGCTTCATCGCCCAGCATCACCAAGAAGTTCACAATGCTTAGCCGTCACGGTCACGATCTTTAAATTGTAACGATTCGGGTCTCATGGTCTTTAATTTAAGGATTTTTTGGGGTTAATGACGAGTATGCCCTTGTTTAAAAGTTAGAAGCCAATCCCATTCCCTTCCCAACAAAGGTATATTCGTCATGAACCCCAAAATTTCCATTTCCTAAATGGTCTTGGGATTCGAATCGTTATAATTTAAAGATCGGGACAGATTCCAGGATCGAACCCATAGATGAGAACCCAAATTGTAATTTATCCTAAACTTATTCGAGCAAAGTTCAGTTCAGACAATTACCTCCTCCTTATAATAGGGTTTGTATTATTCCTGGAAGACGATTTGAGAAAAAACTCTTCCGAGATTTTTCTCAAACAGGACATACCCCTGTTCAAAATTCCTGATCAAGGCATGACAGTAATCAATTTCCCTGTCAGGGCATTGATCGGCGAACGGTTCGCCGATCGGCGAACCGTTCGCCGATCAATGCACAATCGCCTTCATTTGAATATTATATATATTTAAAATAATATATATAATATTATTCCATCAATCGTATAAATTTTATATTATACTACGGTGTGAAATGCGTAAATTTTATATATTATTTTTACTTATATAAATTTCAAACTACTTTACCATAACATTATATATTTATTTTAATATATATACATCTTAAGCGGCGGCCGTGGAATATTTTTTTATATTATTTTTAATAATATTCAATTCAAACTACTTTCTCAATAATATTATATATTTTATTTTAATATACATACACTTAAACGGCTGCTGTAGAATATTTTTTATATTATTTTTAATAATATACAATTCAAACTACTTTCCCAATAATATTATATATTTTATTTTAATATATATAAATCATAAACGTAGCGTAGAATAATTTTGTATACTATTTTTAATAATATACCATTCATATGATTGATTGAAATAATATTATATATTATTTTAAATCAGAACTTGATCGGCAAACGGTTTGCGCGAATCGTTCGCCGATCAATGCTCCAACAGGGAAAATAATTTCTGTCATGCCCTGATCGAGAATTTTGAACACGGTCATGCCTGATTTGAGAAAAAAAACTCTTCCTAAAATAGTAGATTAGACTCTGATGACGACAAACCTCAAAATTATAAGAGATTCCATGCAAAACGTACTACCAATGACCAAATAGGCATTCTATTGGTACGGAGCAAGATCTTTAACTACAGGGTATAGAAATAAATACCAAGCACTAAACAGATCTAGTACGTAGTCCTTTGTGTTACACTGAAAATATGTTTGAGAAATAATTAACAGACTTCCCTTAAATGTGTGACTGTGCAGTTGTTTTAGATGCAAATAACACATCTAAGCATCATAAAAACTTGCTAAGCGCGTGGCTAACAACATAAGTATTCATATAAATCACATATATTTATATTGGAGAAACTTCAAATGATGCAGGGTTTCACTATTTTTATGGTGAGCCATCAATCACACCCTTGTGATTTTAATCATGTGGCTATAATTAAACGTATATAATTAATTTTGATTTTATTGGGTGAAAACCCATTTTGGTCTTTTTGATCATTTCTCGTTTTAGCTTTCAACGTTCCTATAATTTAAGAAACGCCAATTGATTTTAATGCCCCTCTCCCTCCCTCTGTCTCTTGTTATCGAAACCCTAACCTAAGGCTCTTCCTTTATCGCTGCCCGTTCCTCCTCCCTCATCGCTACGCCACCCTTTTCTTCCTCCGTTGTCGTTGCAGTCAACCCCCTTGTAGACTTCTTCAAGGTAGAGAGGAAGCTTGATGATGAGAAGCCTCCTCCAACCTCCGCTTCCCCAGCCACGGAAGTTCGTGAGACAGTCGGGAATCAGGCGCTGGAACGGAGCAAGGATAATGGTTGCTGGCATTGGATCTACCGCGGAAGAAGCTCCTGATGCTGCTCGATTTCACGTCACTCCTTAACGTCTCTGAACCAGATAGGCGGCATGGGGCAGATGTTGCAACTTCTTTTCGTCATTGGGCTTTCGTCACCTTATGACTGATATGGATCTCAAACTAGTCGGATTTTGCGATCGACGTGAGTGGAAATTTTGATATCTTCACCCTTTATTATTATGTTAGAAGGAATCATTGATTCCAGGAAACCTCCAATTATCTTTCAATCTATTTTTTGATATATTCTTTTGAAAAAGGAGTAAACAAGTTGACTTTCATACTGTCTGTGGCTACACTTCAGAATCAAATGATATGCATTTGGAGGTAGAGAGAAGATTATGGATGGTCAATACGGAGGATCATGCACATGAGGCGAGGTGTGGATTTACATTGTAGTATAATTATTTACATATATGACATCCATATTTACATTTTGATTCATTTTTTACAAAGATTACTACTTATTTTCTTATTTGCAGAGCACTTCGTGAATTTTATAATGGAGCAAGATACAATTGCAAAGATTCACGCAATTTTTACAAAACGAAAATACACATTTACAAAAAAATAAAAGTTTACAAAGAGGAAAATTATCCCTACAAAAACTTGCTTAAGTTTACAAAACGAATGTACCCTTTTATAAAAAACAAAAATATCCATTTACGAAATGAAAAATACAGTGAAAAAAAATAAAATTATTAATAAAATTACAAAGTGGAAAATATTTTTTACAAAAACTCGTTGAATTTCACAAAGCTATGGTTGAATCTAGATCGTTTGAAATAAAATTGAAAATTAATCAATAAAGGCATTGCGGAAAATACCAAATCCAGAAAAGCTTAAAATGATAATTTAAAAGTAATAATTGAAACTCAATTTTTTGAAATTGATCAGATGATGAAAATACCCTTTTGATTACCTTTTTGGGTAACTGTAAGATTGAGATCTAACGAATCTGATCGATGGCTCAGCACAATATTGGTGAGACTCCTCCTTATTTGAAAGGGTCTCTATTTATATTTATATTAATAAGATATGTCTATGCACACAAAGCAGATGCTCTATAAATCATCTTTAAAGTGAAAATTTATAAAATTACACAAAACCTGTTAATTGTATGTGTCTCGTTCCATTTAGGGATCCATAAGTCTCTTCACATCCGTTTAAGTGAAGCAGTTGTTGATTACTAAACTGTTTGATTAATAAACCATTCCCAAACATAAGTGTTTCTATAAATCAACACTAATTCTTCATTCGAAGTATATGCAACATATACTGAAACCAAAATCTAAGGTCCAATCTATCTCTTTGTCACATATATTCTGTAGAGCCCGACACCTCCCGTTTGATCTTCTCATTCAACAGCCTAACTCTCCAAAGAATCTGATTCCCGGAAAAAAAACATCTTTATCAGAAATAACCACAAAAAATATACTTTTTCAGTTAAACTCACTTTTTTTAAAACGATCAAAGTAACTATTCATTCATCAACGAAAAGGAAGCTTCAATAGTATGATTTATAGACCATAAGCTGGGCAACTACACATCTTGCAACATCAGATGTCCGAAAGATTGCAAGAGATAAAAGTCCCCTAAAATTTTTTAATCACATGGAGTAGCCTCAAGATTAACCCATTGATCAGCAATTATTCCATGTCACTTAGGATCATCATCTAAACCTTCATTATTAAAATTATTGTTCGTGATCAAAGGTTCATATTCGACACGTTGTTCAATAAGAATCTCCAATAAAACTGGATCCGAACATTGTGGTAAATGTATCATCTTAGTTACATAAAAATTATTTGGCTCAGGGTCATGTTGCGCTAGAGGCGGGAAGAGTATATATCTTAAATCTTTCCTCAAAAGATTTTCATTTTAATTCTCAAGTTTATATGATTTTCTAAAATTTTGTGTTTGTTCCAACTCATTACTTTTCTAATAAAAAATCTCCTCATATTATCCTTGAAAGTTTTCCTCATACTTAGGCTGATATATGATCGTGTTTTCCAATTCATCTCAAGTTGAGTCTAGTTCAGGAATTCTCTGGTTAGAAATATGTGTATTCTCAACATCAAATCTAAAATCATGAATGGATTGGCAAATAGAGTTTCACGAATTTCAGAGAATTGGCGAGTAATATCCACCTCAAAGTTTTTCATTGAATTCTAGAGAATATTAAAGCCATCAAAGATTGTCTCCTCAACTTGGTTGGCAAGAGGTTGAGGTGGAGAAGAGGTGCAATAAGTTAATAATGTAAACGTATAAAAAGATTCGGATTGGTCATATCCTATAAGGTTTTTCAGAGGTGCCAAAGCATGAGGAAATAGCCCATCTCCTTATTAGCGAGGAGGCCTTGATATTCATATTCTGGAGTTTCAAGCATTTGTCTCCTCAGAGGAGGAGGGTGCATAGGAGGAGAAGGGGCTAGAGGGGGAGAAACTTGATATTTTCAAGAATTTGTTTAGCAGCCTCAAATTTATGATTAATTGAATTATGAAAATTTCTCAAAAAATCAATAAAAAACACAATTCGATCTACAATAGGTAGTTTATCTATGAAAATAAAAATATTTTGATGATTTGGTGGAGATGAAGGTGGAGTAAAGAAAGAGAAAATAAAGAGGAGGAGGAAGAAGAAGAATGAAAAGGTAGAGGAGCTAGAGGAGGTGGAGGAGGTTGTTGGAGGGGCGGAGAAGTAGGAGATCGAAAGAGGTGGCCAGGCTGGAGAGAGGGGGGTAGAAGAGGATGTGGTTGGAGGAGGAGGAAGGGCTGCAATGGGTTGGGGGGAGGGGGGTGGAAGAATGGAAAGAAGAAGAAAAGGAGAAAGAAAAAGGCGATTCTACCTCGATTTTTTATCTAATTACCCTGTATCCCTAAAGTTAACTTCTGTTTGGGATGTGGATGAACATCAACTAACGCAAGAGGCACGCGTGATTACAGTGGAAGAAGTCAGTAGTACAAGTGATATTCCAAAAAAGGAGGGCAAAACTAATATTACAATATCTCATATGGGCACAAGTGAAAAACATCTAAAAAATAATATTATAATTAAGGGTGTTCACAGGACAGATACCCGACCTGTTCTATGTTGACCCGTCCTGCCCAATTACTACTGGGATACGGGTCGACCCGACTCGTTCGAAGAGTACCTGTATATAATGGGTACCCGATTCATTTGAATGGGTAACGAGTATCCGCGAGTACCCGGGGATATATATTTTCAAGAAAAATGATCCTACGCCATCCATCTATTTATATTTATAAGAAGAACATACTATTAAATTGAGCAAGTTATTTATAATATCATCATATTCTTATGATATTGAGTAGTTTTAATAAATGTCGAAGTTATGATAGAGATACACGGGAAATAAAAAATACATTAGATTACATACATCCCTAGTTAAGATGAGATTAATTATACATTAGACAATAGATCAATTGCAGGAATGTATAATGGAAACATTATTATTGATTTCTAAGGCAAAGTTATTTATATATGACGAGATATCGCATCCGTTTATTCATAATTTCTTGTAAAATTATTCAATTGAAACACGATAAAATTATTTTTATCTGCGAACATGTAGCATCGTATCTGATTTATCACTGTATCCCTTATTCATATTTTTTTACAAAAAATATTTGATTGAAACATTTTTAATGAGTTCTACGAAGAAATTATTTGTGTCCGCATATGCGTAGGCTTGAGTGTGTGGTTTACTACCGTCATGTTATTTATTATTTTATTATAAGAGTGTTCAATTAAAACATTATTAATATACGGTAACATTATTTATATCCACTAACGTGTATTATCGAGTGTCTAATTTACTATTGTATCAGTTTACTCATACTTTGGTATCTATATCAATATGACGGAGCATTGAACTCGATACAACCAATCCAAAAAAGTCCAACCTAGACCTACCAATTCTCTTTGAGCTTTGGGATCGGATCGAGAAAAAATCCGGACTAAAGCTTCGTATTCTAAACTCGAAATCAAATTCAGTTTCTTTTGATGAAGTAATTTCCAGAATATGTTTGTATTATTTAATATATTAAGTTATTACAGTTATATTATTAAATTAATACAGTTAGATGCATTAATTTCTAACATTATGATGTATTAACGTTATTTAATCCCAGTCGAATTTCTAAGATTATGGTGTATAATATTATTATATTATTTCACACCAAATAAACAAATACGTTGATGTATGCTACAGTTATTATAATTTATATCATATTAAGTTACGATAATAATATTATTTTCGATTAATCGTAATGTATGTATATGTCACATTATATAGGTTTTAGTGTTAATTTGATAAACTAGGGTCATACATTTATATTATTTAATATATTACGTATGTTGTTATTTTAATAGTAATCTGATGTCATCTTATCGTTATATACAAACTATAAAGTATTTAACGTGAAGACATGGTCGGGTCGGCCAATCCGAGTTTCCCGGGTTCGGGCTCGATCCAACTTGACTTCGAAATTTTAAAAATTTGAGGCGCAAGCTAAACACATATAGTAAATCGGGTTCGGCACGAGTCCGAACTTTTACATGTTGAGTCAGGATTGGGTTTGGTTGACCCGATCCAATAATCCACCCGATACATTTATATCTATCAAAATAGAAATGGATATTTTCATTTCCACTTAAACATATTTAGATATCTTCTAATAGTTGTATCATTCATATTCACATCCGTTTCTAATCTATGATCTTACATTTTCAAATCTATTGATATATGCATTCATAACTATATGTATATCATAAAATAGATACGAATATTTAACTTTTTGCATTCTTTAGAGTTAATGGGTAATTGAAATTTTTCGATCAGGTACCCGCGAGTACCCGCTAACCCACATGGATTTTTTGGATGTGGCATGGGTCAAGACATAACGGATACCCAACAGAGTATTTTCAAATGAGTACTCGTGAATTTAGAGTCAAAGTGCATGGGTCAAACATGTTACTCGCTTGACCTGGATTTTTTGAACACCCCTAATTATAACAGTCTCTGCTATAAAAGGAGTTACAACAGGGAATTCAATCCCAACAGTAGAGCATATCTTGTTTTGTAACTCCAACAAATCCTCCATATTTAATGGATTCAAAGAAGTGATTAAAGAAGTATAGAAATTGCATGTTTCTTCAAAGAAAATAATGTATGTGCTGATTTTGATAGAGAGGTTTTCTCACCCTTACAGAAACATGTAGAAGGCAAGAATTACAAAAAAACTCAAAATTACGTACAGATTGAACCTCATATTCATATATCATTGTGGCGTCCCTAGGATCCGGGTACTCGGCAAATCAATCCCACGCATACACATTTCCACATTCGAATACTTGACATATACATAAGCAGGAAAAATAGCACAATTTACTGAAATTTAAAATTGATTTTCCATTCATGACCTGTTTACAATCACATTCCATTGATCATTTTCATGTTCACAAAATATGTATGTATGCATAAATCAAGATGTCCACAATTATACATATTACATGTCATGTCTATCAACAAAAATGATACAAGTAAAGAAGGATAGTAAAACTACAGACAACTGTACCACAAAAAGTGTCGCAACGCTACACAAAAAGTGATGATGCCTACAACAATCACTGCTCTGATACCATATGAAAATTGTGTGGAACCCGCGACAAGAAGATGTGGACATCGTACCTTATCTACGCGAGCACAGCTTCGGATCGTCGATTCAAGGTGTTCCGGCGACCTTGGTGAAGGAGAGGGAGGAGTAATGGAGTTGGAGGTCGAGGGAAGAGAGTTTGGTGATTTGGGCGAGGTTCACGAAGGGGGAGGGTAAAATATACGGGTCCAACCCGGATTCGGATCTGGGTTCGGATCCGAATGTGACTTGTACCACTCCTTACTAAAATGACCATAACTCGGGCTCCCGAAGTCGGATTTTTGTGTTCTTGGACTCGTTAGAAAGATATCGACGAGCTCTACGCAATGGACTACTCAAATAAATTTTTTGGATACGGAAGTAAAAGCATATTTGTAATTAATCCCAGATCCAGCAGGATTTTGCAGTTAAGTCCCTACTCGGGTTTTGGGGTTTCACATCCTTCCAAGATCCCTTCCACTCAACCGCACAAGCTTGTAGTAGATCCTCCAAGGTCAGAATAGTCCTCTCAGACTTCCCATATGTTTATGGATGGTAGGCTGAACTCATATGTAGCTCTGTCCTCAAGGCTCTCATGAACTCTCCCTAGTAGTGTGATGTGTAACGGGAATCTCTGTCTGACACTACTTCCTTGGGTATCCCATGCAATCGAATGATGTGTTGAACATGTAACTTGGCTAGGTGCACTGGTGTATATGTCATGTTGAGCGGGATGAAATGGGCTAACTTGGTCAACCGGTCAACAATGACTCACATCACATCAAGCCCTCCAGGGGTGCACGACAATGATGTGACAAAAATCCATGGAGATGCTTTCTCATTTCCACACCGGAATGAGAAGAGGTTGTAGTAAACCAGGAGGCCTCTGGTGTTCTGCCTTCCCCATCTGGCAGGTAAGACATCTACTAACATGTTCGGCCATTTCCTTCTTCATGCCTTCCCACCAAAAGTATTGACGGAGGTCCCTGTACATCTTGTTGCCACCTGGATGTATGGAACGTCTCGAGCTATGTGCTTCATCCTGATCTCTCTCCTCATCTCCATGTCATCTGGAACACAGACACGGTCCCCCTTCCATACGATGGATTCACGGACTCAAAATCTGTCGGATTCATCCTTCAAGCATATGTGGTACAAGTCTTGGATCCTCTGATCTGACTGTTGCCCTTGGACGTTCTTGTCCCACAAGCTTCTATACTTGGCTGGCACTGTCACTGCATCAGATGTGCCCTCAAATGGATGCCACTCACTAAGTGTAGCGAGCACATCCCAAGCTTGCAATCAGGTTGTCAAACCCTCAGTGTATGATCGCCTACTCAAGGCGTCTGCTATCACATTCCCCTTACCAGGATGGTAGGAGATGGTACAATCATAATCTTTTTAGTAGTTTCATCCACCGCCTTTGCCTCATAATCGGTTTCTTCTAATCAAAAATGTACCTGAAGCACTTGTGATCTGTGAAAATCTCAAATGTCACCACATACAAATAGTGACGCCATATCTTTAATGCAAGACTACGGCCGCCAACTCCAAGTCATGAGTGGGGTAGTTGCGTTTATGGTTCTTCAGTTGTCGTGACGTGTACGCCACAACCTATCCATGCTGCATCAACACTGCACCCAATCCCTCCTTGTAAGCATCTGTGTACACTGTGAAGTCCATGGTAACAGAAGGAAGGCTGAGGATGGTTACAGAAGTCAATCGCTCTTTCAGCGTTCGAAATCTCAACTCACATTTGTCACTCCATACAAATGGCGCATCCTTTTGCATCAATCGGGTGAGGGGTAGAGCAAACTGGGAGAACCTCTAACAAACCTCCTGTAGTACCCGGCGAGGCCAAGGAAGCTGCGAATCTCTGTAACCATCTTGGACCGTTCCCAAGACATCACCGCCTCTATCTTGACGGGGTTAACTGACACCCCTGCTCCAGAAACCACGTGGTCAAGAAAAACCACCTCAGAAAGCCAAAATTCGTACTTGTTGTATTAGGCCTACAGCTGGTGCTCTCGGAGTGTCTCTTGTACGGTGCGAAGATGAGACTCATGCTCATATTCATCACGAGAGTAGACTAGAACATCGTCAATGAACACAATCTTAAATCTGTCCAAATACGGACGGAGCACCCGGTTCATCAAATCCATGAATGCAACAGGTGCATACGTAAGTCCGAATGGCATCACCAAGAACTCATAGTGGCCACATCTAGTGTGGAATGCATACTTCACTACATCAGCTTCTTGATCCTCAACAAATGATATCCCGATCGCAGGACAATCTTAGAGAATACAACTGCACCCTGCAATTGGTCAAATAGATCATCTATCCTGTGAAGTGGGTAACGGTTGGGTTAGAAGACTTTCACATTCGAATAAAAATGAGGAATGATATGCGTGAAACGAAATGGAGTACCACTGCTCTGATACCAATCTGTGGAGCCCTTAGGATTCGGGTACTCGACAAACCAATTCCATACATACACATTTCCACATTCGAATACTTGACATACACATAAGCTAGAGAAAATAACATAATTTACTGAAATTTAAAACTTTCTTTTCCATTCATGACCCGTTTACAATCACATTCCATTGATCAATTCCATGCCCACAAAATATGCATGTAAGAATAAATCAAGATGTCCACAATTATACATATTACATGCCACGTCTCTCAACAAAAATGATACAAGGAAAAAAGGATAGTGAAATTACAGACAATTATACCATAAAAAGTGTCGTAACGCTGCATAAAAAAGTGATGGTGCCTTCAACAATCACTACTCTGATACCATATGAAAATTGTGTGGAACTCGCAGCAAGAAGATGTGGACATCGTACCTTATCTACGCGGGCATCGTTTTGGGTCGTTGATTCAAGGTGTTCCATGACCCTTGGTGAAGGAGAGGGAGGAGCAATGGAGGCGGAGGTCGAAGGAAAGAGAGGTTGGGCGATTTGGGCGAGGTTCACGAAGGAGAAGGTTGGAATATACAGGTCCAACCCGGATTCGGATCCGAATGTGACTTGTACCCCTCATTGCTAAAATGATGATAACTCGAGCTCCTGAAGTCGGAATTTTGTGTTCTTGGACTCTTGTGAAAGCTATCGACGAGCTCTATGCAATGCATTACTTAAATAATTTTTTTGGATACAGGAATAAAAGCAGATTTGCAATTAAACCTAGATCCTGCTGGATTTTGCAGTTAAGTCCCTACTCAAGTTTTGGGGTTTCACATCCTTCCAAGATTCCTTCCACTCAACCGCACAGCTCGTAGTAGATCCTCCAAGGTCTGAATAGTCCTCTCAGACTGACCATATGTCTGTGGATGGTAGGCTGAACTCATATGTAGCTCTGTCCTCAATGGTCTCATGAACTCTCCATAGTAGCGTGATGTGAAACGAGAATCTCTGTCTGACACTACTTCCTTGGATGTCCCATTCAATCGAATGACGTGTATAACATATAACTTGGCTAGTTGCACTGGTGTATATGTCATGTTGACCGGGATGAAATGGGCTAATGTGGTTAACCGGTCAATGATGACCCACATCACATCAAGACCTCCAGGAGTGCGCGGCAATGATGTGACAAAATCCATGGAGATGATTTCCCATTTCCACACCAGAATGGGAAGAGGTTGTAGTAAAGCAGGATGCCTCTGGTATTCTGCCTTCACCATCTGGCAGGTAAGACATCTGCTAATATGTTCGGCTATGTCCTTCTTCATGCCTTCCCACCAAAAGTGTCGGCGGTGGTCCCTGTACATCTTGGTGCCACCTGAATGTATGGAAAGTCTCGAGCTATGCGCCTCATCCAGGATCTCTCTCCTCATCTCCTTGTCATCTGGAACACACATACGATCCCCCTTCCATACGATGGATTCACGGACTCGAAATCCGTCGAATTCAACTTTCAAGCATCTGGGGTACAAGTCTTGGATCCTCTGATCTGTTTGTTGCCTTTGGACGATCCTGTCCCACAAGCTGCTATACTTAGCTGGCACTGTCACTACATCGAATGTGCCCTCAAATGGATGCCACTCACTAAGTGTAGTGAGCACATCCCAAGCTTGCAATCAGGTTGTCGAACCCTCGGTGTATGGTCGCCTACTCAAGGCATCTGCTACCACATTCTCCTTACCAGGATGGTAGGAGGTGGTATAATCATAATCTTTTAGCAGTTCCATCCACCGCCTTTACCTCATATTCAATTCCTACTGATCAAAAATGTATTTGAGGCTCTTGTGATCTATGAAAATCTCAAATATCACCACATACAAATAGTGACGCCATATCTTTAATGCAAAGACTACGATCGCCAACTCCAAGTCGTGAGTGGCGTAGTTGCGTTCATGGTTCTTCAGTTGTCGTGACGCGTACGCCACAACCTATCCACGCTGCATCAACACTGCATCCAATCCCTCCTTGGAAGCATCTATGTACACCGTGAAATCAAAGGTAACAGAAGGAAGAGTGAGGATGGGTGCATAAGTCAGTCGCTCTTTCAGCGTTCGAAAGCTCAACTCACATTTGTCACTCCATACAAATGGCACATCCTTTTGCGTCAATTGGGTGAGGGGTAGAGCCAACTGAGGGAACCCTCTAACAAACATCCTGTAGTACCCGACGAGGCCAAGGAAGCTGGAAATCTCTGTAACCATCTTGGACCGCTCCCAAGACACCACCACCTTTATCTTGGCGAGGTCAACTGACACCCCCGCTCCAGAAACCACGTGGCCAAGAAAAGCCACCTCAGAAAGCAAAAACTCATACTGATTGTATTTGCATACAACTGGTGCTCTCTGAGCGTCTCTAGTACGGTGCGAAGATGAGACTCAAGCTCATATTCATCACGAGAGTAGACTAGAACATCGTCAATGAACACGATCATAAATCTGACCAAATACGGACGGAACATCCGGTTCATCAAATCCATGAATGCGGCATGTGCATTCGTAAGTCCGAATGGCATCACCAAGAACTCATAGTGGCCATATCTAGTGCGGAATGCAGACTTTACTACATCGGCTTCCTTGTTCCTCAACTGATGATATCCCGATCGCAGATCACTCTTAGAGAATACATCTGCTCCCTGCAACTGGTCAAATGGATCATCTATCTTGGGAAGTGGGTAACGGTTCTTGACCGTTCTCTTGTTCAATTGCCTATAGTCTATGCATAGCCTTAGGGATCCATCCTTCTTCTTCACAAAAAGGGCTGGTGCTCCCCATGGTGATGTACTGGGGCAGATGAATCCCTTCTCCAACAGCTCCTGCAACTGTACTTTGAGCTCTTTGAGCTCAATTGGTGTCAATATGTATGGAGGGATAGGATATCGATTATGTATCCGGTAATAGCGTGACCTCAAACTCTATCTCTCGTATTGTTGGTAATCCAGACAGATCGTTTGGAAACACATCAGGAAACTCCTGCACAACTCTAACATCTTCTATCATCTGGTCCTGTGCCGCTGAGTCTGCTACATAGACGAGGTAGTGCTATACAACCCTAACTGAGAATTTGGTATGCCCTCAAGGAGGAGATGCACTTGATCCTCCATCAGATGTGTTGCTTGACTTAAGAAAGGCCATATGGACATGGAATATAAACATACTATTCTCCTGTGGACTCCTGTTGGGTCAGAAGGCTTTCATATTTGGAATACAAATGAGGAATGATATGCGTAAAATGAAATAGAGTACCACTGCTCTGATACCAATCTGTGGTGCTTTTAGGATCTGGGTACTCCACAAACCAATTCCATGCATACACATTTCCACATTCGAATACTTGACATACACATAAGTAGGAGAAAATAGCACAATTTATGATATTTAAAACTTGCTTTTCCATTCATGACCTGTTCACAATCACATTCCATTGATCATTTCCATATCCACAAAATATGCATGTAAGTATAAATCAAGATGTCCACAATTATACGTACTACGTGCCATAAATCTCAACAAAAATGATACAAGTAAAGAAGGATAGTAAAACTACTAACTGTACCACAAAAAGTATCGTAACGCTGCACAAAAAAAGTGATGGTGCCTCTAACAATCACTGCTCTAATACCATATGAAAATTGTGTGGAACCCCGCAACAAGAAGATGTGGACATCATACCTTATCTATGCAAGCACGGCTTACACTCGTCGATTCAAGGTGTTCCAGCGACCCTTGGTGAAGGAGAGGGAGGATCAATGGATCTGGAGGTCGAAGGGAAGAGAGTTTGGGCGATTTGGGCGAGGTTCGCGAAGGGGAAGGGCGGAATATACAGGTCCAACCCGGATTCAGATCCAGGATCGGATCCGAATGTGACTTGTACCCCTCCTTGCTAAAATGACCATACCTTGAGCTCTCGAAGTCGGATTTTTGTGTTCTTGGACTCGTTGGAAAGCTATCGTCGAGCTCTGCGCAATAGACTATTCAAATAAATTTTTTGGATACGAAAATAAAAGCAGATTTGCAATTAAGCCCAGATCCATCTGGATTTTGCAGTTAAGTCCCTGCTCGGGTTTTGGGGTTTCACAATCATCAACCACTAAACCATGTCCAATGACAGACATAACATCAACCAATCCCATAAGATTTTGAAGACTTCCAAAATGTAGTTTGTTTTAACTCCAGTGGCTCTCTCGAGATGTTAGTCCAACGAAGATTGTGTTCTCTCCAAATCCACCAATACCACAATAATAGCAACCCTGATATTTAAGCCCATTCATGCATCCAGCATGTGGATCCTCCTGACCCAATCAATAGCGTCCATGGTGTGTGGGAAACACTTGTGCTTAGGAACCATCGAACCACCCTATTTAAGGACCTGAAACGTGCTTCATTTATTTTTAGATGGATTCGGGTTTTGAAATTAATACACATGCAAGTATGGGTATGGGTTTGGAATTTCCTTGTGGGTACCCGAATCCGAACCACCCCCAAACCCGAATAGATACTAAATATAAATATAGATATGTGTGTTACACTTAATCAAACTTATCAAATCTACTTCTTTATCTAATAGGTATTGAGTTGTGTATATAAAAATCCAATTCAATTTTCTCCTCTCTATCCATTTATTCATATTCAAATACATTTGTATGTCTTTAATAAATAAAAATTATCAATCCAAAATAATTAAACATATAAATCTTTAACATTCCCTATACATTGTACATCTTTGTGTACCACAATATCGCATGATCTTCCTCTGTTTAATCTATGTATGAAAATCTTATGTACACTTATTGATGATTTAGAATTTTATTATGTTAAATATGCGGGTACCCAATGGGTACATGGATATCTATCGGGTATATGGGTACCCGGTAGAAATTACCCCTTTAATAAATGGATGGGTATGGGTAGTGATTTTATAAATGGGTACGGATTTGGAAATACTGATACCCGCCTCAAACCTCACCCATTGACATCCTTAACCATGCGTCCCTCCATCATTCCACCAAGGGAACTCTTTGTTGAACCATGATATGACAAGAGTGAAAGGAGAAGCCAACGGAGGAAAAAGTTATATGGGAAACAAAGTTAACTATGGGGACTAGTCTATTCCTCAACAAGGACTTCCAAAAAGCAGACGCATTGTGCGGATGGAAGTATCCCAAAACGTTTCAGCCTGCATGTATTCAGAGTGAAGGAAATCAACCCAAAGGGAGTTTTCAATCATAAGGTCATGCAACCTTAGAAGCTATTATTAAGTCCCCAAGCGGCCTAATTCCAAGGCCTTCTTCTTTAGGAAGGAAAACCTCTTTCCAAGCCATCTCATGCCTCTTAATCTCAAAGTAAGTGTGAGCATAAGGACGAAATCTGCGATAGCTGAAGTTGAAAGTATAGAACATTTTGTCCAATACAACAAAAATTCCTCGATAACCGAGTTGATGAGGTGGAATTATCTCACCATTGATAGAGTCTATGCCTTCCAACAACAAAGTTGGTGAGAACTTTGTCCACCAGCACTTTCCCAACTGAAGAACAACCAAACTTTTGTTAGAATATCCGATTCTTTGTGACGTTCATTCTAAGGACTAATATTGTCCCAAAAGTCTCCATCATGATACCAATAGCACTACGACTTTTGGTTTATGGCAAATACTAGAATACGTTTTGTCGCTTATCTTGTGTTGCAGCCAAGAAATCGTCAGCTCTTTGAGCCCTCACCTCCACGCTCGACGCCAGCTTACTATCAAGAAGTGATTCCCTTCTCGTTCGCTCTACTACGTCGACCTCCCTTCGATATGTCGTTTGGTTACAGTTTCTCATCCCATTGGCAGATATCCCCCAAACAAGCATTAATTAGATGGTAGATATGAAAGGAGCATCGTTTGAGGATGTACCAAGGTACCTCTCACCCCTACTCTTGTGCAAATTGTAAAGGATGCCCTTTTCTTTTTCAATCATTCGACCTAACATATCTAGAGATCAAATATTATCCCTGTCACTTTATTGTTTATGGCAAATACTTGGAAACTTTCCATCACTTATATTGTTTCGATGTTCGTGGATTTTAATACAGCTAGCCATGGTCGCGTTGATGCAATAGTTATAAAATAGCAATTTTGATTTTGCAATATTTTTAACATTTTAGACTTAAATTAATTACAATTATTCCATTTGATACTTGAAATTTCTTATAGCATCATTGTTTTGCAAACAATTAGTTTATATTCTTTAAGCATTTGTTTTATTGTCATCAATGCATATTAAATGCAAAATTATTTCAAAAAAAGTGCTTGAGACCCACTCTATGGATTTAAGCTAATTTTGAAGACTCGATCCTCTGTTATTTAATATTGTTCACATACGTACCTAAGCTTGCGCTGTATGAGGCACGAGCAAATCATGTCACCATCTGGAGGTTGTTCCATCTCACTGCATATTTTGGATATTTTGGTAACTTTGTGTTCATAAGGTAAAGATGGTTTGTACTATAGAAATCATGCTTGGAGGTTGTTCAAGAAAGAATGAGTGTACTAGGGGTTGGGCTACTCATGGCGAAGTAGTGTTATATAGAAGAAGGTTTAAGGTGAATAGAAAGATGTTCACGTTAAAATACCCACTACAATAAAATTAAGCTATAGTGACATTTTTTACAAATTTGTCACTAAATTAGTCGTTGATGTATATATATATATATATGGGAAAAAGGACGATGATGCTGCGATTCTCCGGGAAGACCTTCATGCAAACGACGATGACAACATGTAGATCGGATAGCGATGCATGTACACGGTGCTGCAACCAGTCCTGAATGAAGAATGATTCCCAGTTTGATACAATATTGATGTGTACTATACAATATTGATGTGTACTATACATTATTAATGTATATTATACAATTTAGATATGTATTATACTATTTGTTATGTATTTTTACAAACCAAATGGTTGCGAATGAAAAATGTATCTTTATAAATCTTGTATATATTAATGTACATTACACATTTTGGATGTGCATTATTAGATGTGTTTTATACAAATTTGATTTATATATTCGCATCAATTAAGCGTGAATGACATCACATTTTTTACAAAACATTATACAAGTTTTATCGTACAAAGAATCATACAATCGTTAATTACAAAGAACCACACGTTAATTACTAAGATGAATAGTATTTTACAAAGAACCATGCAAAATTTACAAATAACGGATGACTTTTTGAATGAACAACGGATTCTACAAAAAACTTACACTCGTTACAAAAGAAATCTTGAATTCTACAAAAAAATGCATTAGGATACAAACATATGCCCCAGATAATATCGCCCAGCACAAAACTAGATATTTTTTAAATATGGTTTTGCGAAAAATGCCAAAAATAAAACTAACCAAATTTAGTATTTCAGAATATTAATTAACGTGCATAATTAATGCAAAAGCTGATGACCAAAATGCCCTTTTGGTCAACTGCCCTTTTGGTCAACAAAATTGAAGGTGTCGTTGGATTTGAATCCGATGGCCCAGATCGTTGGCCTTCCTTAGGTAGGGATGAAAACGCATCGGATACGGATTGGATATGCCTATTTCCTTATCCATATTCGCTTCAGATATATCGAATACGAATACGGATATGATTCGGATATGCTTTATGGAAACCATATCCGTAAAAATACGGATACGAATCCGAATCGGATATTTATCGAATCCGAATACGGATCGAATAAAGAGCGGATCCGAATACGGATCGAATAAAGAGCGGATCCGAATACGGATCGAATAAAGGGTGAATTCGAATATGGATCGAATATGGATCCAATAATCATCGGATTCAATACATATCGAATAAAGATCACAAACATATACATATTGAATTGTTACCAAGATTGATAGTGGTTTAAAAATTGGCAATTGAATATAAATAAATTGCATTATGATAAAAATATAAAGTCAATCAAAATATCCATCTAAATTAGAATGGATATGGCATGATATATGATTAAAAAGACATGATGTTCTATAATAAAAGACGTACCTCTTGTAAAGTATACTTGACGTAATCTACTCCATCTTCACAAAATGCTCTCAGGATCATCTATACATATTAAGAAGATATATTATTGTGTAATCATATAATTGTAATTATAAAAATTATGTTAATGTTCCGAACTCACCATTTATCTAGAGTGACTTTCTTTAATAAGCATACATGGCATTGCAACAATCTTTAATGTAAAATCAACAATATATGTGGATGAAATAAATAAAGATATAAAGGAAATAAAAGTGCATATCAAACATTTAAGTAATATTTTATCTCTTAAATAAACTAGTAGTCATTAATAGAAATTTCAAATAAAACATGTCAAAATAAGGTGACAAGTAGTGAATTTGAGAGATGTTCTCTCTTCAAATAAAACATATCCAGCATGACATGATATCCTCACGAGACACGGCTGCAAATTCCCTGCATATTTTATGCCATAATTAATATAGAGTATAAATATATCAAGATATATTAAAAACTTAAATAGGTCACCTAAATTGGCTATTCCAAAGATATGTTCTCTCCAATTGGACTGAACATTCCAGTATCATATACAGTTGATCCATTGAGAACTTGATGTAAATCAAAGGTAGAGGTGATATCATCCATGAGTGTGGGTGAAGAACCTACATTAACAGTTAAAATGAAATAAATCAATGTTTTATTAAAGTTTCAAGTAACTTAATAACAATTAGATATTTAACATACCTCCCTTTGCCACCTTCAACCAATCTTGAGCACAGATAAGTGCTTCCACAGTATCAGGTGCTAACCTACTCCGATAAATATCGACCATTCTTCCTCCACCACTAAATGTAGATTCAGATGCGACAGTAGATACAGGAACATCCAGAATATCTCTTGCCATCCTAGACAAAATAGGATATGTACCTTGATTCACTCGCCACCACTGAAGAATATCAAAAGTTGTACTAGATGTATTCGGATCAATCACTCCGTCATCAATGTATCGGTCCAATTCTGTCTTTTGTGGCTGGTTTTGAGAACTTTCCTTCAGAAATTGAGCAAATTTTTGTTTCTTTCTTTCTCCTTGACCAAATTCATCATTCCCACAACTTTTTTGCATCATAGGAACAACATGAGGTATATTATCTGGCAAAGTCAAAGAAGAATACTCTGTAAACAATTTTTTCAACATAGAGGTAACTTTCTCAATCTCTTGTGAAGCATTCTCACCATAAAGTTGTCCAAAATAAAATTCAACATACTTCATCTTATAGTTTGAGTCTAAGAAACATGCGACTGCCAACATGGTGTTACTTTTTTGCCAATACTTTTCAAATTTCACCTTCATTCTCATAGCCATTCGAGAAATGGTTTCTTCAACATCTGCACACCATTCCAAAAGGAGGATGTAGATTTCACAAAATTCTCCAAAGAAGTGATTTGAAGTAGGATATTATATCCCAGAAAGAAGTTCTGTCATATCATAGAAGATTTTCAACAATTTACAATATTTTTAACTTGAGCTCATTCTTCATCTGAAGGACATTTATTATACCTGGGAACAAATATATGATAAATTCCAAGAGCGTCTTGATGATCGAAAGGAGAATTTAGCATCAAGTATGTGGAGTTCCAACGTGTGGAAACATCAAGTGACAAAGACTTCTCACAAGAAGAATTTACCTTCTTAACAGCTTCTTCAAATTTTTCTTGATGCTGAGGAGAATTTCTGATGAACTTCAATGTTTCTCTTATTCTATCAATCACATGTTCAATTTCCTTTAAGCCATCCTGCACAACTAGATTGATGATGTGCGCGGCACATCGCACATGAAAAAATTCACCACCCATGACAAGGTTTTTCTGAAAATTTAACCTCACAATTTTAATAGCAACATCATTGGCAGAATCGTTGTCAATTGTTATCGAAAACAGCTTACGAAATAGATTCCACTCAAGAACTTTCTTCGTAAACTGTTCACATAATTTTTCTCCAGTTCCTCTTCCTTCAGAATGCATAAAGTTGATGATTTTTTTTGTAACTTCCAATCATCATCTAAAAAATGAGCTGTAATGCACAAGTAGGTTTTGTTCTGACATGATGTCCATTTATCCATTGTAAAGCTCACTCTACAAGGTTGTAACTCAAACAATTTAAGCAGTTTCTTCTTCTCATCCTCATATACAGACAAACAAACTTTTTTCAAAGTGATTCTTGATTTCGTTTGAAAGGATGGATTTATCGACATGAGAAAGTCTCTAAACCCAACATGCTCGGCCATTGAAAAAGGATATGCATGCAAAATAAACATCTCTGCACACTTTCTCTGACTCACCTCGTCATCAAACTTGTACATAGAAATATTAGAGGTTGATTCTTTTTGTACGACTTGTAACATTTGCTGACGGATGTCTGTATTTTTCCTTTTAGAACAACGATTGCAGTGATTCCATAACCATGTGGTTCCTTGGGTTGATTCACATGGATGCGGTTCTTGGCAAAATTGACAAACAGCTCTCAACACCTTCACCTCATTGCCATCAACTTTTATAGTGACAAGTTGTTTTTTGAAATAACCTTTGGTCCATAATTCAGAAGTTTTCCTTTGCCATCAACTTTTATAGTGACAAGTTGTTTTTTGAAATAACCTTTGGTCCATAACTCAGAAGTTTCCCTTTTCCCCTTTTTACTATTTTTTAGTGTTGCTATCAATTTCATTACTTCCAGAAACTTCATTTTAGAATCGACAATCGGATCTAACTTCGGATTCTCGGTGTCATCATAGAAATTATCAGGTTCAAGTAGTTCTTGAGACATTTCTTCTAAAAAACTATGACATGTGAACATTAGAATCAAATACTTTATAGTAACCACATTCAATCATGTAAACATAAAAACTATACTTAAATTAAAAAACTAAGATTTTTGTACTTATGCGAGTCATGTAGGACAGGATTCTCATGCGTATAGGATTTTTACTAGGTACTCGTTCCCTCTACTTATTCACTCAAATTCTGCCTATTTTATTTGAGGTGTTCTTCTGTGATGATGGCAATAACATTCCTAGTATAATCATGGGAAATCAACTTAAACTACATTCCACGAATCAACCAACTTTAAATTAACAAACTGATCTGGGAAGAACTCGTATCGCAAAAGAGTTTAGGAAATATACCTTGTTCGAATGGCGCACAAGAGAAGGTTGAGGTGGAGCGATGAGTCGATGAAGCTCTGACGGAGGAGGATGGGGAATCAGCCAATCGGGGCAGGGCCGTTGTCGCTACAGCCTACAGAACACGGATGGCAAGCTCATGGAGCCCATCCTTCCACTCAACATAATCAACGATCACACCAAACCTACATCACCAAAAATAGAATCATATTCGGCAAAAAAACAAATGCATTCCCACGTAAAAAAATCAAATATAAAAAACATCAGAATGAATCCTAATTAATTCGACCATGCCCTATCTTTACCACCAAAAAGATCGCATCTTTCGGAATAAGTGGAATCAGATCTAAATGACGAGCCTAACAATGGGAGAATCAAATTGGGAGTGCAGTGCATACCAAAGAAATATGCGGGACGACACGGCACTGTTGCCGCAATGGATTGTGTGCCGTGATGGATTGACAGATTGTGTGCGGCACGACACGTCGGCACTGCTGTTGCGGGCCTTGTCGAGGAACTAAGGGAGGGGAATCGAGCAGGGTGATGCCACGATGGTTTGTGTGTGGCACGACACTGCTGTTGTGGGCTTTGCGGCTAGGGCTTTCTACCAAAGAAAGAAGACGAGAGGTGTGAGGCTGAGGGAGTTTTTATACTGTATATTTTAACTTTAATCCCTTAAAATTTTGTATATTACATTACGTTATCTTTTTAGTATTCGGATATCCGGATTCGAATCCGAATATTTATGTCATGACCATATCCGTATCCGTATTCGAAAAAAATTTAGAACCCATATCCGTATTCGATTCGTATTCGAATCAATATCCGAATCCGAATATCTGTATTCGATAACGAATACGGTAAGCGGATATTCGGATATATCCGTATCCGTTTTTCATCCCTATCCTTAGGGATGGAAGGACCACGTCTCATTTGAAAGGCCCCCTATATATAGGATTTTTATTCAATGCGCACAGGGCTCAGTAGCGTTTCGGTGAGCACCATTTGTAGGCCACACACGTGTATTACCAATTGAGTGGTTACATATTTCGAAGGATGTTTTTGGAAGGAGATTAATATGCAAAGCGATTTAACAATAAGTGGTATTCCAATTTTATCACGTCTTAAAAAAAGGAAGATTGTTTTGGAAAGAAAACATTCGAATCAATGATTTCTTGCAGAAAATCGACATCCAAATGCTCAGGTCAGTAATATATATATACAGTAATCAAGTAAATGGTTGTTGCGAGATCAGTAATATCCAAAACAACGGTCAGTAATTTACATTCATTTTATTATATGGTGTATAATTCAGTAATATATATACAATGGTCAAGTAACTGGTTGTTGTGAAATCAGTAAAACCATAACAAATGGTCAGTAATTTCTATATGTATTATTACTTTGAATAGAATTCAATAATTTAGAGACAATAATCACGTAAGTGGTTATTGCGAGATCAGTAATATCCAAAGAACGGTCAATAATTTACATTCATTTTATTACATGATGCAGAATTCAGTAATATATACACAATGGACAAGTAAGTGCTTGTTGTGAAGTCAGTAATGTCCAAACAACGGTCAGTAATTTACATTCATTTTATTACATGGTGCAGATTTCAATAATATATACACAATGGACAAGTAAGTGCTTGTTGTGAAGTCAGTAAAATCATAACAAATGGTCAGTAATTTCCATATGTTTTATTAATTTGAATAGAATTCAGTAATTTAGAGATGATACTCAAGTAATATATATACAGTTATAAAGTAAATTATTGTTTGTGTTTAGTAATGTATAAATCTATGTCTTATATCACATGTTCAGTAATATGTGTACGATTCTCAAGTAATAGCTACTATGAGACCAGTAATAATAAAGTAATGGTCAGTAAGTCATGGGCATTGCTCACGTAAGAAAGTAACTATTTGTTAATGCAATGCACATTACATAGACAATGGTATTGCTAACCATTTGTTATGTTATTACTGATCTCACTACACAAATTTACTTGACCATTTTATACATATTACTAAATTTCGTACAATCTAACTATTTGGATGTAAATTATTGATCATTGTCTTGATACTACTGATCTCACAATAAGTATTTACTTGACCGGATTATATTTATTACTATCATAGCGTTTGGATCCTTAATCATCCGCGTGAATCATTTATTTGAATCGTTTCTTTCCAAATCTGTTTTCCAATTTTTAAAGACGTTGTATAATATGAAATATATGATTTTTTAATACGTAATAGCCTATAATTAGAAATATAGTTATTGCTAATACACGTGTATGGTCCAGAATAGGTGCTCATTGAAATGTTAATGGGCATAGAGTTCATTGGATAAGCCCTATATATATAGAAAAAATGGGGCTAGCCCGGCCCATTTTTTCCGCAAATTTTTTTATTTTTTGAAAAATTTCACCATGTATATTCATCTATATATCCCTCCTCTGTGCTATTCGAATTTCGTCAGAAACAGAGACTCGTACGACCTTCATTCAGACAGTCATTTTTTAACGATCGTAGGAATTTTTAAATCGACCCTATTTAGATGGAGGTCGTACGAGTCTCTGTTTCTGACGAAATTTGAATGGCATATAGGAGGGATATATAGATTAATATACATGATGAAATTTTTCAAAAAAATAATAAAAATATGGAAAAAACGGGGCGAGACAGCTGTCACACCCCCAAATTCCGTGATCAAGAATGATCGGGCAGACCCGGTGGCGGATGCTCGAGAATGATCGATAGAGTAAGGACTTCAGGATGAGTCCGAGAGTGTGTGGATATTACGGAGGTTATCCAAGGGAGTCTGGAGGCTCTACCATACGTGATGGAGAAGCATCACACAGGACTCTAGCTCGGTAGCAGAGTGTCGTGGTGCTTGTAGCAGTGCGAGCACAGCGAGTACAAACATCAGTACAATACAGGATAGTGGATGCACATAGTGATACATACGCGAGCGCAGAAGGACGGTACGTAGGAAGCAGTACGCATCGAGGAGCAATGTGGTACAGTCACAGAGGCGTATGCACGAAGGCGCACGGTATCGGTATTGATGCGTAGCGGTCCAAGGAGGCATGGAGCATTGCAAGTGCTGAGTACGAGCATTGTCGAGCATGTTCGACGCGTACGGGAGTGGTATGAAGGCCACGATAGCGAAGTTCTGGAGGACTTCCTCTTAGCATGGAGAACGCTAAGGAAGGGTTTACCGCACGAGAGTCTGGAGGCCGTAGGATCCCTTTGGCACAAGACCAAGTGTTCGGTGGCACTTGGTGAATTATGACAAAGCTGCATCAGCAAGTGTTGGAGCGTGAGTGTGCTGATGACTGGGCGGTTGACTGGGTGTCAACCGTGCGGGAAGACGAAAGGACAACAAGGGTGTCGAAGAGACGAGCAGACGAAGAGTTGCTGAAGAACGCGAAGGGTTACCGAAGAACTCGAAGGATCTCTTGTGTCTTTATGTATCATTATTGTAGATGTAATAATGAGTGTCCCTTGGGTTGCCTTGAGTCTTGTATATAAGGAGGGGTGGTGGTTCATTTGTAAACACACAAGAGTAGAGTGTCCACCCACTCTGGAGATAGTTCACATTCTAATAAAGAGAAGAGCTTTGTACACGTGCTTATGTGATCGTGTGGTTGCGTTCTTTAGCGAGTTCTTGAGAGTGTTCTTGAGTGATCCATATAGTCGAGCTTGTGCTTGTTTCTGAGCGTCAGTGCGTTAGCAAGTAGAAGTATCGAGAAGAGTTGGAGCGCGTCCGTGACCGTTCTACTCGGGAAGACTGGTTAGCTACGAGTTAGTTAATGTCGTATAGGATCGGTCGAGATCGATAACGGGATTTTGACCCTGTAACAAGTGGTATCAGAGCTTGGTCGGTGCCAAGAAGCGGGCAAAGCTATTACCGGTTGTTGGAGTAGTCGATCGCAAAAACCTATGATACTTGTTGGTGCAAGTACATCTTCAACCAGCAGAGCGAAGATGGTGGGTGTTACCGAGCGTGTGGCAGCACTGGAGCAGGCGATGGCAGAAGTGGAGTCCATTATTGGGACTCATGCCCACCGCATCGCCGTCTTGGAGTACTGTTCTTCAGAAGGATCGGGTTTGAGGACGAGACCCAACAACGCTCAATGGAGCAGATCAAGTCCTTGGAGGATAAATTGGAGACGTTTAGCACGACGATGGAGGACCTACGCAGTGAGATCTCCCTCATCAAGAAGGCAATGGAGAAAAACGGAGGCTCCA
Source organism: Ottelia alismoides (assembly GCA_037367405.1). Taxonomy (NCBI): domain Eukaryota; kingdom Viridiplantae; phylum Streptophyta; class Magnoliopsida; order Alismatales; family Hydrocharitaceae; genus Ottelia; species Ottelia alismoides. The sequence continues at coordinate 54,418 of JAZKJV010004738.1, read as the reverse complement.
CTGGGTGCAGCGACGCAAGGTACCTGAACCCAAATCCTTCACAGGTACGCGGAATGCCAAGGATTTGGAGAACTTCCTATGAGACATGGAAGTTTACTTCGAGGCGACCAAGGCAAGGAAAGCTGAGAAGGTTGGCTTGGCATCGATTTACATGTCAAGCGACACCAAGTTATGTTAGAGGAGACGTGCAGCAGCTTTGGCGAGACCGAAGATATCTAGGTGGGATGATCTCGTCACAGAACCGTAGGAGCAGTTCCTGCCGAAGAACACTGCGTGGATAGCACGAGAGGCTCGTCGATGCCTAAAACAAACAGGCACAGTTCGTGAGTATGTGAAGCATTTCACGTCCTTGTTGCTGGACATCAAGGGGATGTCCGAGGAGGAAAAGCTCTTCAACTTCCCGATTGAGTTGCAAAGCTGTGCGCAAGCCGAATTGCGAAGGTAGGGTGTGAAGGACCTGAGTTCAGCAATCGTGGTGGCGGATGCGTTGGTTGATTATGGGGCCCAGCCAAGTCACAATGATGAAGAGAAGGAGTTCACCAGCAAGCCGAGGGCACGGTCGAAGGACAAGGGCAAAGGCGTTGTCCATGATCCACCAACGGAGGAACGAGAGCACTCCAAGAGGAGGGAGCAACTCAAGAGCAAGGGATGCTTCATATGCTACGGACCGCAGGGAGTACCCAAAGAAGGAGAAGTTGAACTCTCTTCGTGCGGACAAGGAGGAGGAAGAAGAATGTGAGGTACGCTTGGGAGCAATCAGTGCTATTTGCAAGGAACGTCTCACATCACTTCGAGTTGGAGCTTCGAATTCTGTGGAGGTAGAGAACCCCACAATAAAGAGCTTTGGAGGCGCTAAGGCTCGATCGAGGATGCACAGGAGTGCACAGGTGCGTGCTGAGCACCAACGTGTGTGTAGGAGGCACACAACCAAAGTCGCGGATAGGAGAACATCCGTACATGAGAAGGCAAGGCAGAGTTTTGGAGGGCGATGCAGCATGGGCAAGAAGTTACATGTCCATGGTGATGAAGTGGTGACGAACCACACCACCAACGATCTTGCAGGAGGCAAGATACTAAAGACGCTCGGAGCGTAAGAGGTGCTCGTTTCCCAAGATGTGTGGACGCCTATAGGGAACGATGGAAATCATTAACGAGCGAGCGTGGAGGTGAGTACTCCACATGTGGAGCTGGAGCTGCCACACACCAACGATGGAGCTGTTGTATCCAGGAGGGATACACCGAAAATGGGAGCCAACAAGGAAGCTCCACTTTTCACGTTGAAGACCAAGTCTTTGAGGGACCTGGTTCGTGAGAAGACCATGTGCAGGAAAGGAGGCAGTGCAAGGCAGCACCACCCTTCCAATTGAGCCGCATCAGGAGGTACGTAGCGGATAGAGGATCGTGATGGGACGCCAACTGAAGAGGGAATGCTCGGGTGAGGACAACCGATTCTTCAGGTGGGGGAGGCTTGTCACACCCCCAAATTCTGTGATCGAGAATGATCGGGTAGACCCGGTAGCGGATGCTCGAGAATGATCGATGGAGCAAGAACTTCAGGAGGAGTCCGAGAGTGCGTGAATATTACGAAGGTTATCCACGGGAGTCTGGAGGCTCTACCGTACATGATGGAGAAGCGTCACACAAGACACTAGCTCGGTAGGAGAGTGTTGTGATGCTTGTAGCAGTGCGAGCACAGCGAGTACAGACAGCAGTACAAGACATGACAGTGGATGCACGTAGTGGTATATACCGAGCGCAGAAGGGCAGTACATAGTGAAGCAGTACGCATCGAGGAGTAATGTGGTACGATCACCGAGGCCTATGCACGAAGGCACACGGTATCGGTATTGATGGATTGCGGTCTAAGGAGGCATCGAGCGTTGCAGGTGCTGAGTACAAGCATTGTCGAGCATGCTCGGTAGAACGCGTACGGGAGTGCTCTGGAGGCTACGATAGCAAAGTTCTGGAGGAATTCCCCTTAGTATGGATAACGCTAAGGAAGGGTTTACGGCACGAGGGTCTGGAGGCTGCGGGTTCCCTTTGGAAAAAGATCAAGTGTTCGGTGGCACTTGGTGAATTATGACAAAGCTGCATCAGCAAGCGTTGGAGCACGAGTGTGCTGATGACTGGACGGTTGACTGGGTGTCAACCATGCGAGAAGTTGAAAGGATAACAAGGGAGTCGAAGAGACGAGCAGATGAAAAGTTGCTGAGGAACGCGAAGGGTTGCCGAATAACTCGAAGGATCTCTTGTGTCTTTATGTATCATTATTGTAGATGTAATAATGAGTGTCCCTTGCGTTGCCTTGAGTCTTGTATATAAGGAGGGGTGGTGGCTCATTTGTAAACACACAAGAGTAGAGTGTCCACCCACTCCAGAGATAGTTCTCCTTCTAATAAAGAGAAGAGCTTTGTGCACGTGCTTGTGTAATCGTGTGTTTGCGTTCTTGAGCGTTCTTAAGCGAGTTCTTGAGAGTGTTCTTGAGCGATCCATATAGTCGAGCATGTGCTTGTGTCTGAGTGTCGGTGCGTTAGTAAGTAGAAGTATCGAGAAGAGTTGGAGCGCGTCCGTGACCGTTCTACTTAGGAAGGATGGTTAGCTACGGGTTAGTTAACGGCGCACGGGATCGGTCGAAATCGATAGCGGAATTTTGACCCTATGACAACAGCCATGTTGGCTGCCCACAAGGGGCAGCCCCATCAAATCTATATATATAGAGAGTTTAAAATTCAGCGACGATTAATTAGAAGTTTGAAAAGTAGCAATGGATAAGCATCATTATGTGGACCGTTGCTAATGATGTAACGCTAAATATACTATTCGTCGCTAATTTCGAGTACGAAAATTTGTTTTGCAACGAATACTATCGTTGTTATATATTTAGCAACGACTGATTTAGTGATAGATTTTGAAAAAAAACGTCATTATAACTCAATTTGTTGTTGTGACTAAACATTGTGACTAACTTGTTAGTTCTAGTATCTCTTCATATTTAATTTATGCTTAGTGATTAGAATTTATATTCACACAACTCAATTGAGTCAACTCCTCTTCTTGTATCAAATCACATGGCTTATTATTTATTTATTTATTTATATAAATTTCATCGTGTTTTTTATCAACAAAGGTAAACGAGTACACCTTGGAAAAACACAAGTCGTATACGAATTTTGATGTTGTTGCAAATGAATGATCAAGAACAAAGAGAAGACACCATGATTTATGTGGAAAATCCTTCAGAGAGGGAAAAATCACAAGGACACACACATACCCTAATCTTTCTCACCGAGATTAGGGAGCTCTCTTCACTAAGATAATGAAAATTGAGGGGAGATGAGTACATTTATAGAAGGGTGGGTAAACGATCCCTCATCCAAAGATCTGTTTATCGAACTAAAGATCCACACAACTCAACATTCCCTCTCAAGTTGGGCATACATATCAATCATGCCCAACTTGCCTACATTCAACTCAAAAGACGTCGTAGGCAGCCCATTTGTGAAGAGATCAGCAATCTGATCACCAAACTGCAAGTATGGAAGGCACAACTGACCACCATTAATCTTCTCACGTATGATGTGCTTATCAATCTCCACATGCTTTGTTCTGTCATGCATGACAGGATTATCTGCCAAGTTGATTGCAGGTTTATTATCACAGAATATCTTCAGTGGCATGAGTGGTTCAATACCCAACTCGTTTCAAAAAAGCTTCAACCATATGACCTCAATGTCCCCATTTGCAAGTGCTCGATACTCAGCTTTCGCACTGGATCTGGAGACCACATTTTTTTCTTACTTCGCCATATGACTAAGTTACCATATAGATAGACAACATATCCTGATGTTGATCGCCAATCATCAACAAACCCGGCCTAATCCGCATCAGTATATCCTTCAATGCCCACAACACTCTGTTTTTTAAACAAAAGTCCTGTACCATGAGATTTATTAATGTAGCATAAAATCCTATTGACGGCCTTCATATGAACTATGGTGGCATGCATGAATTGACTGACCACATTTACTGCATATGTGATGTCATGTCTTATACGGGTAAGATAAATTAACTTTCCAATCATATTTTGATACATGTTTTTCATAGCTTCATTGAGAGGTTCACCATATTCTTTGCTGAGTTTATGGTTAGCATCTATAGGAGTAGAGACTGGCTTGCAACCAAGTAGACCAAAGTCACGGAGTAAATTGAGAGTATGGTTTAAACACATACCTCTAGGGGAGAGGGTTGTCTCAATGTCGAGGAAATACTTCAACTTACCCAAGTCCTTTAGTTTGAATTTTGTAGCTAGAACTCTTTTTATGTTGATTACTTCACCGTCATCATCACCAGTCAGAATCATATCATCGACATATACCAGTAGAATGAACCTCTTTTCTCCTTGCCTTTTAATGAAGATGGTATGATCTCCATTAGCTTGATGCTAGCCATGAGCAATCGTCACTACCCGGAGACATTGAAACCAAGCTCTAGGCGACCATATAATGTTTTTTTTAAACTGCAACACTTACTCAGTACTCCATATCCAGGAAACATCTTCATGTAGACTTCCTCTTTGATCTTGCCATTAAGGAACGCATTTTTGACGTCCGACTGATACAACTTCCAAGATAAGTGTACAGTAAGACATATCACGACACGAACATTATTCATTTTGGCCACATGCGCAAAAGTCTCGATATAATTCATTTCGTATTTCTAGTTGTACCCACATGCAACTAGCCTTACCTTGAATCTGTCGACTTTCCCATCAGAATTATACTTAATCGTGTAGACCCACTTTGAACCAACAAGATGAGCGCCTTTCGGAATGTCCACAATATCCCAAATGTCATTCATTTTTTCCAGAGTTTTCACCTCCTCATCCATAGCACACGCCCATCTTTGATCCGCTTTTGCTTCAGCTACATTCTTGAGAATTTCGTGTGAGTCCAAAATGGCAAGAAAATTTTTATAACTGGAACTTACCTTGGAGTAAGTGACAAAATCTTCCACAGGATAACAAGTAGAAGGTTTGATTGACCTAGCCGTCTTTCTCAGTGCAATGGGACGGTCATCTTCTTCACTCTCATTCAAGTCATTTAACTTAGCATTAGTTTCACCAACATGATTATCCAGATTCAAAGAGCTACTTACAGAGTTAATGGGAGTTGGATCATCCGGAGGCTGACTGGGATTATGGTTTGGTAATATAGTTTCTCCACTATCAATATTATCAATCATGATTTCTTCTCTGTCATTCACGTTCTCAAGAAGCCTGTTCATGGTTGTTCACATTAGCATTAGTGTATCTAGGGTCATCATGATGTATGGTCAGAAACTCATCCAAATAAAGAACACTTGCCTCGTTTCCAATAGACTCCTTTTGAGTAAGAGATACCTCATAATAGGATTCATGATCATGAAAAGTAACGTCCTTACTTATATATAATTTCCTTGACAACGAATCATAACATTTGTACCCTTTCTGAGTACAGAGTAACCGCGAAGATGCACTTTATGGCTCTAGGATCCAACTTCCTTCTATCGGACTTCGAATTGTGAACAAAGCACATACAACCAAATATACGATGATCCAGAGTAAAGGGAGAATTATCAGATGCAACATAGAGAAATGAACCTTCTTTTTAATAGCAATAGAAGGTCGTTTGTTAAGTAGGTAAGTAGTTGTGAGAAAAACCTTGCCTCAAAAATGCTTTGGGATATTTCTTTGAAATAAAAGGCCACAAGTAACATCCAAAAGTGATCGAGATTTCCTTTCAGCCAAACCATTTTGTTGTGGAGTATAGATGCACGATATTTCATATATAACTTCTTTTTCTTGTAGAATGGTTTGAAGGAACCCTTCCATATACTCCCTAGCATTGTCTGTCTGTAAGGTCTTCACCTTAGTCTCATGTCGAGTTTCTATCATATTGAGAAAGGTATGAACATTGGCAGGAATTTCGTTTCTACTCTTAATTAAGTAAACATAGGTATAACGAGAGAAATCATCTATGAATGTAACAAAATAAGATTGACCACCCAAACTTTTCACGCTCGATGGTCCCCAAACATCATAATGCACTAATTGAAATAGAGCGGAATTTTTACTATTTGAAATAGGATAAATAGTTCTTGTGTGTTTTGACATCTGACACACTTCACATGAAAAAAATCCCACGATCTACTTTATTGCATAAGTTTAGAAATAAAATAGAAATAATGGAATATCAATGGTGTCCCAGACGTTCATGCCATGTCTGCATCTGACGAACATCTTCAATTCTATGACCAATAGCAGCAACAACCCAAGCTGAGACTATACGAGCAGGAAGACGATAAAGTCCATTAGCAACTAAACCAATCACAATCTTCTTCCCCGTCTCCAAGTCATGTAGGGGAGGGGGGGTGCACCACGCACAGGGAGGAAGTGGGTGAAGGCAGCCCCGCTCAGGAGAGGAGGCCACGCTCGGGGGGAGGCACAGAGTCAGGGGCACAACACCGCGCACAGAGAGGAAGTGGGTTGCACTCACGATGCGGCCTCGTGCAGGACGCCGCACGTTTCTCAGGGATGACCTCGCGACGGAGGAGCACGACCTCGTGCAGAAAGCCGCACACACAGTGGGGCACACAGAGAAACACGCGGGTGGTGTTTGGAGGAGAATACGAAGACAGATTCAGCTCTAAATAGGCTCTGATACCATTTTACAAATGAATAAACAAAGAGAAGACGTCATGATTTACGTGAAAAATCCTTCGGAGAGGGAAAAATTACGGAAGTACACACGAATCCTAATCTCTCTCACCGAGATTAGGGATCTCTCTTCACAAAGATAATGAAAATTGAGAGGGGATGAGTACGTTTATACAATGGCGGGTAAACGATCTCTCATCCAAAAACCCGTTTACCCAACTAAAGTTCCACACAACTCAAAAATTGACAAAACCCTGTTTACCCGTTTAAAATGTATGAATCCTTTTTAAATCTCCATCATCAAAAGTAGATGGCAAAATGACAAAAAATGAAAGTTGGACCGGATCATAGTATGAATAAAATAAATCGATGCCACTGTTTTTGTGGAGATGCTCCCTCCTTTTTCCACGCGGATCTGGACTTGCGAGTCTTCTCACCCCAACTTGTACATTATTCTGTGGTCCTCCAAGAGATGGTATCCTCTTACCTCTGTTAACACTTGCTCCACTGCATCTTCACTAGTGTCTGTTCCTCCGATCTTAAGGTACCTCGGCAGCTTTACCGATAAGTTCTTAGTTTTTTTTCCAGGATTTTAAACTAGTTTTTATCATCGTATGCAGCCACTTTAGAGAATTATCTATTATTTTTAACCCCCATAAAAGTTCCACTGTGACAAAAAGATGGTATGCCCTCACACAAATCTCCATTAATCCTTGTGTGCATCTGTCGGAATACAGAAAAATGATGAGTTCCACAAGAAAGTGCTTCCTGACACTCCAACTCTGCGTCCTGTTTTGCATCCATTCCCACCTTCTCTCGGTCTCCGCCAAGACATCAAACAACACATCCTCCGAGATCATTCTCATAAACTGTGGTGCAAAAGGTGATTCCCGTGATGATGATTTCCGTATTTGGAAGGGCGACGAGGGCCTCTTAAAGTCCACCTCTGCTGAAAACACAAATACCATCGATCTTAACAAAACATACCGAGGTTCTGTCCCATCAATCCCATATTGGACAACAAGGATCTTCACCAACACATTCACATATCCAATCCCTGTTCAACATGATCGATACTTCCTTAGACTCTACTTCTACTCTTCCACTTACAAATTTTTCCCCTCGCCTACAGCCGTGTTTGATGTTACCACCAATCAATATACTCTGTTGAGGAACTTCAATGCATCTCGGGACTCCAAGGCAATGAACTTCGAATACAGCGTAGCTGAATATTCGCTGAATGTTTCCACCACTGATGGTTGGATCAATCTCACGTTCACTCCCTCTTCATTTGTTTCGGACTCCTATGCCTTTGTGAATGGCATTGAGCTTGTGTCCATGCCCAACCTCTTTCAAAAAGATCAATTCCCCATCTTGATGGGGACAAACACCAGATATTATTTGGATCCTGCCATTGCCATGGAAACAATGTACCGGCTCAATGTCGGAGGCAACAACATCCCGCTGACACAGGATTCCGAACAACTCTACAGGAAATGGTCTGAGGACACCATGTTCATAGCTGGTGGTGCATTAGGGATAACATATGAGAAGGATAAGAATGTCAGCATTTCATATCCCTCCAACTTTTCGAAGTACTTTGCTCCAGAGGATGTCTACGGGACGGCCCGGTCGATGCCGTGGTTCAATGACAGCATAAATCTCAGCTACAACTTGTCGTGGATCCTTACCGTGGATCCAGGGTTCCATTACCTGGTGAGGCTCCACTTCTGCGAGATCCAGCAAACTTTCCACCTGCCAAACATGAGGGTCTTCACCATCTATATCAACAACCAGACTGCTCTTCAAGATTTTGATGTTGTTTCTCGTAGTAATGGAATTGGTGTGCCGGTGTATTATGATGCGATCACGATTGTACCAGAAGGAGATGAAAAGGTGGATCTCTGGATTGGTCTGCACCCCTACTTGGAATCCAAACCGCAATATGCAAATGTAATATTGAATGGGTTGGAGGTTTTTAAACTGAACAGCCCAAGTGGTAATCTTGCCGGTCCTGAACCGGCACTGAGAATTGTGACTGCAGATGCGAACAAGATATTGCCTATTAGCTATGGAAAAAAGAGTGGGCATTCTACTGTAATTGGTGGAGTGGTTGGTGGAATCGGAGGGTTGCTCTTGATAAGCTTCTCGGTATTGATCTTCTTGTGTTGTCGTCGTCCGCGTAAGGAATCGGACCGCACTAACAACGATGATTCGCTATCCGATAGAATCACGACATTATCGTCGTTGCCCTCCAATCTTTGTCGTCACTTCACGTTTGCGGAGATCAAGGCAGCTACGAATAACTTCGATAAGAAACACCTACTTGGATGCGGTGGCTTCGGCAAGGTCTATTACGGGAATATAGATGGCGGGATGACTAAGGTTGCCATCAAGCGTGCCAGTCCGATGTCCAGGCAAGGCGTCCCTGAGTTCTTGAATGAAATCGAGCTGCTGCCCAAGCTTCGCCACCGTCACCTTGTATCTCTCATTGGCTACTGCAATGACCACTCCGAGATGATACTGGTCTATGATCACATGGCTCGTGGCACTCTCCGCGAGCACCTGTACGGTACCCGAAACCCCCCCTTGAGTTGGAAGCAACGACTAGAGATGTGTATAGGTGCAGCCCGTGGCATCCATTACCTGCACACCGGTTCTAAGCATGCCATTGTACATCGTGATGTGAAGACAACAAACATCCTCCTAGACGAGAATTGGGTGGCAAAGATTTCCGATTTCGGCCTCTCCAAGACTAGCCAGGCACTTGATCATACACACGTCAGCACGGCTGTTAAGGGCAGCTTCGGTTACCTTGATCCAGAGTATCTGCAATGCCACCAGTTGACGAGTAAATCGGATGTTTACTCGTTCGGCGTGGTCCTTTTCGAAGTCTTATGCGCGAGACCGGCTATCGTGCATAGTCTACCAGATGAGCAGGTGAGCTTGGCCAGATGGGCACTAGATTGTCAGCAGAAGGGCGTTCTGGATGAGATCGTAGATCCCTTCCTCAAGGGGAAGATTGCTCCTCAGTGTCTGACGACATTTGCGGAGATTGCAAAGAAGTGTCTATGCGATGCGCGGCGTGATCGACCGAGCATGGCTGATGTTCTTTGGAGCCTTGAATCGGCATTGCAGATGCAAGAGGCCGTAGACAATGGTGGAGCTTCAGCAAACTCTGCTGGCCATCCTCGTAAGGATGTCAACAACTCAGATATGATAGTGGCGGATGCAAACTCCCACGGATCAATGCCGCATGCCGTATTTTCGTTAGTCAGTGACCCCAAAGGTCGATGATGATGACGACGACGAGGTAAAAAGGCTTTTTACTTTCGAATTTGTGAGCTATAATATATATTGTCCAATACTGTATTACTAGTATATTTTGATCAACTCTTTGAAGTTTCACAGAAGTTTAAAATCTATCTTTTATTTATTTGGACGGCCACTGAGAAGCGATATGCTTTAAATGTTCTATCAATGTTAGACCCTTTAACTGTTCTGTCGATGTTAAATTTTTAACAACGGCTATTATCTTAAGCGAAATTACGTTTAATTTTTGAAATTTTGCAGTGAACTTCACATTATTTTGAAATTACGGATTTGTTGGTGGTAGGGTTAATTCTGATATCAGAAGAACGATGGGTTGTTGATTGTTTTATCATGACTAGAATGTGGATGTGATGTTATATTGTATTTGTTGATGCGACTTCTATTTTGGTAGTTGGTAGATTGTGGGTTTCAATTATAAAGTTGAGTATTTGTTAATTTTTTATATTTACCACTGAATATTAATTTAAATACACAATTTCAGATTGCAATTTATTATTATATAATTAATTAAGATTGCAGCAGCTCCAAGCTATAAAACCGTGCTAATTTCCGTATTGTTAATATACGTGCAGTGATATTTACCCAATGGTAAAATAATTTATTAAGCCAACCAAGTCTAATATTTTCAATTCTGTTTTATCTTTTGTTTATTTTAATAATTCATTCATCGATTAAGATTGTAATAATTAAGTCAGTTTTTGAAATGTTTTAATATGGTTACAGTCTAGTACCGTGTTGCAATTTTATTTACTATCAATTTTGATTCATAGATGAGTTCAATTTAACAAGAAAAATACATGGATAATCACTTGGCGCAGTAGTACGGCGAAGATATTGGGAAAATATCTGATTAAATTTTTTTGTTGAATTTGATGTGTCATTCTTTCCGTGGCTGCAACACATGAATACATTTTGAACTACAAAATTTAATAATATAATAATGAATATGGCGTTCGTTTCTATTTAATAATACATCTGCAGCCATTATATTTCATAAAAGATAATTTTGTTAACTGTTTCTGAAGTTTTAAAATATTTTTCAGCATCTTCCAAAAACTCCTTTAGTGTCTCATATTCAGGATTGAACTCCTTACATTCTTGGCTATGCTAGTGTGCATGATCATTAAATTGAATTTCCGCCACCGTTCATAAAAATCTTTGATGCATTGACTACTTTTTGTTATAGGCTTCGTTGGTTTCTCAATGCAAAATGCCTAGTCAAGGTCTATATATCCTAAAGTAAGAAAAATATTTTCTTTCCATTCAGAAAAACTATTCACATGGAGAATCAGATCAATGAATTGAGTAAACATGAAGCTGAACTGTCTGCAATAATTTCACAATCAGAATGAGACTACAAATAAAAACTACTCATGCATAAAATCAATTAAAGATATTAACTTATTTAACATTATAAGAAATCAATATACTATCATTAAATCTTGTTGTGGCTAATTAGGAACTGCAACATACATTTGATTTCCTTAATTAATGAAACAATTAAATTATGAATGATAACCATATACTATGTATTCATGGGCATTTAGAATAATTGATGAATAATTTAATTTGTCATTCCATCATGTGATTGTAATTTTGATATCATTAGCTCAAATCATTGAACTCCACCACTTAATAAAATTATTGACATTGCTATCCTAAATATCATGGATAATCTAAGATAATTAACCAATAATCACGCATTGTTCACAGTAATAATAATCTACAAGCGATGGGACGATGTGGCTACTCGTCCATTTTCGATTGTACAATCCATGACATCAAAAAGTTAATTAAATAGTAAGTGAAACATAAAATCCTTTTTTTAGTCAATGGGTCTGGAGAATTCAACTCAGATTGAAATACTAACGGGCCCAACGACCCAATGAATTTCTAGCATCATTTGGCATAGGATGCAGGTGACTTTAAAACCAAGAAGGTTACTGCCATGTCATTTTAATCTATGCCGTTTGGAATTACAAAGTGCTCAGAAAAAATATAATAAACCAAATCTAACCTGACAGTTAATCGTGACTCAAATTTCGTCGAAATTCGGTCGAATTTTGATCGAATTCCAATTTTGGTGGATAACTGAAATTCGACCGAAATACTCTATATCGGCCGAAATTTGGTGGCCTTAGATTAAAAAATGATCGAAATTTCGGTCGAAATTTCGTTTCGGTCAGTCCCCGAAATGAAACCAAAATCCAACATTTAAGAACTTTTAATGCTACCAAAAAATAAGCCAACTGTAAAGGTATATAAAATCAATTTTCACTTCATAAATTTGTCCAGCACTTTCAGTTATACAGATTTATGGAATTCTCAAAAATAAGATGTCAAAAATGATTCAAATGTCCCAAAATACCAATTAAAATGAATTGATATCAATAAAAAAAGCATCAAATCCGCAAAAACGACATCTCTTTAGTCTTTACACAATAATTTACACCTAATCATAATTAGAATTTCTTCTCAATCTTTGAGATTAGATCAAACAATGGATAACCAACCAGTTTACTCTGATGCATACATAACCTTTTACAAGTGTTTTTTTACCGCACAAGATACACGTTCATAAACTTAACGAGTATCATAAAAGAATGGAATAATTATCGATTCTCAATAGAAGATATGGTTTCCATTTCCAGAACAACGTAAAAAAATAATAGGTTCGCTATATATAAGTTGTACAACGTTGAAACCATAATTTAAAAAAAAACAACTCACAACCTCAAAAGGAAATGCTATGAATAAGATGATGGTGATTGAAAGACAACATGATTGTTCTTCAAACATAGAACCAAATTTCAAAAAGTTCGTCCACATTATCTAATGCAAACGCCTTTTCTTTGTAAATAATGTCTTAAAAAAAAATTTGATGAGTAAGTAATTGTATTAATATCATTCAAAAATGATATACAAGTAATGTCAAAAACCCCAATGGAGATTACAAAAAGATAAGGACAGAATTGGGGAACACCAGGTTATGGAAAGGGCCCAACACGAGAGAGGCATAGGACCAGCCAGAAATTAATTGAAGATAATTCTCACTGTCTGAGAGACATAGTGGACGATGGAGGAAACAGAGGAAGCTTGCTGTCCGGTCCATCTCCTGTTGCGTTCATGCCAGATACTCCAAAGCAGGGATCGCCATATCGCGATATATCGTCGATATATCGGCGATATATCGGTATCGACAGGTCACCGATATATCGCCGATATGGACGATATCGGATATCGACAGGAGAAAATGCCTTGGTGGATACCGGGTTTCGCCGATATGCGTCGATATATCGGCGATATATCGGCGATATATCGGTATCGACATTGTATCGAAACGAACAGATGGCAATGTGATTCCAAATCCAGCCCACAGAGGTAACAAATAGAGTGGGGGCAGACACCCCAGGAAGCAAGTCGATCCGTGGTTGGAAGGCGCTCCCAAACCCCCCTGTAGAGAGTAAAGGAGAAGCTTGGGGGGAGCCCTTCGACCACACAATGGGAGCCCAGGAGGGGGGCTCAGCACGGGGGCGCAAGAAATTCAATGCAACGACAAAGGAGAATCTATGAGGCTGAGGAAGCCAACCGTAAGGTGGGGCAGATCCCGAGATAGCAGGCCGGATCCGAGGCCGGAAATGTAGGATAGCCTTCCAAACCCTAGAAGCCGAGGCCGTGGGGGAAAGAGTCCAGAACTAGTGGTTGACGAGGTACCTGGAGTGCATGTAAGAAGCCCAAATGGAATCGGAGGAGAGACATCTCCCAAGTCCAACTAGCAACCATGGCATCACGCAGAAGAATAGCAGAAGGGAGACCAGCACCCCCCTCCTGTTTTGGGAGACAGAGGGTACTCCAGGCGATAGCATGTTGCTGACGGCCCCAAAAGAAGTTAGCACAGAGTTGATCGATCTTTCTAGCAGTGGTAGTCGGCAGGAAGGTGCTAGCAGACCAGTAGAGCACAATCCCCTTGATCACGGAGTTGAGCAGTTGAGCACGGCCGAAATAAGAGAGGGCCTTGGCTTTCTAGCCATCAAGCAAGGCCCGAACCCTATCAAGAAGCTCCATGAAAACGTTGCAATCCGTGATTTCGGGATAGAAAACACAATCCGAGCATATAGTTAACTGAAGGAAGAGTATTAATAGTCTATCCTTTTTTTCATATATTAACTATTGCAAAAAAAAGATTAAAACACCCGTGGCAATAAATTACAAATCAAAGACGAATTTGATTCCGCAAGTTGTCGATTTTGATTCCGCAAGTTGGAAACAATAACAAATATATAAATCAACTTCACGATACAAGATTTGTTCAACAAAATACGTGGCTCTGGTGTTAACTAATAAAATTAAAATGACTAACCAGAAGCCATTGCTAGTGAAGAAGAGGTTTCCTTCTCCTTCTCAATATGCTTGAGTTGTGGATCCTCTTGCAAAAGTGTAACACTGATATCCCAAACATAATCTCACATCTAAAACTCACCAACTGTGAGAGTGGGTTATAAGTGGTGGGGGATTACTACTTGACAACTTAATTTTAAGCATGGATGGATCTAGAGGGGGGGCATGGAGGGGCACATGCCCCCCTTAGATTTTATGATGCCATCTTTTTATTATTGATATAATATTATGTTTATAATGTTATTTTGGTGTTCATCTAGTAAATGTACCAACAAACTTAATTTGTAACCCCTCCTTCAATTTGGATTTACTTCATCATCTCTCTCCACAATTATCTCCTTTATTTCATCTTTTGAAATATCTTTTCATGCATATCTTCTTCTCTCCCATTCATTGTTATATCTCTTAAACAGTTAGATTGGACTGGTTGGAATGGATACTACCCTTGATATCGTCAGTTTGACCGGTTCCATGGAAGTATAAATAGAAATTTAAAAAATTAGTTTAAATATTGATCATGTCCGACTGAAGTGGACTAGTTTGACTCGGATCGTACTGCTACAAAGAATTAAGATATTATTATTAATTATCAACAATGATTCAACACTCGCATTCTTGGTACACACAAAATTGCGTGTGCACGTGGTTTTCATGACTTAGGCTTCGTTTGGTTGCATGGTTGGGCAGGGTTGGGTTGGGGTACCTCGGGGTACCCCTGCTTCCAACTCTCTCAATCCTCCTCACAGTTTACTATTTACAAGGGTACCCTATCCCAACCCAACCCTACCCAATCCTGCAACCAAACGAACCCTTAGAATATCGGTTCCACTCGTATTAACCGTAAATTAAGCACGATCCAAGTTTTTGAATGAATACTCCACTCGGTTTGACCCAATAATCGAACTCGGTTAAAGCCAAATCAGTGACTAAATGGTTCAACGTCCGGTCTGGATTTTAAAAATCTTATTCCTACCCTTTCTCGATGCATCTCCCTTTCTTTCTCGCTTACTTGTATTTATATCTCTCTTTTACTCATTAAGAAAAATGATTACGAAAGGTAACTTTGTTTTATGATTTTTATATTATCTCTATTGTGACCCTATGCTCCATTAGATGTTTGTGTACTATTTTCTCCTAATTCTTTTAGATTCTTTCTACATGGAAAAGTTTCAAAATCTTATTGCATATATGATTTGTCCAAATTTTTAATGAATATGTACGTATCTGATATTCAATCTTATGATTTTATATATTTGTAACAAAAAGAGAGTTGTTTGCTCACAAAAAGTTAAGAAGTTGAATCAAATTGTCATTTTTATGTTGCATTATAATTACAACACATGTTACTTGGTAATATTACAATCAACATTTAAATGATAGTTTTACTATGTGCCCTCTCTGCAAAAAGTTTCTGGCTCCGTCCATGGGTTTAAGCATTTTGAGTGGTTGTCATAAGATCCATGTGGGTCCGAACTCAACAAGTTGTCGGGACCTAAATTCGGGACGTTACAAAAGTTGATTAAGGGAGAGGGGATCCCTATACATGTATATCTAACCATGATGGTACCTCTCCATTAAGGCAACCACCACTCTAATAGCAACCAATCAAAGGATTCATCCCTTCAAAATTAATCATGACCTATAGATAGAATAAAATAATATTGACAAACCATGTACGTTAGTTGCATACATGACAATTCTTAGAGGAATATCAACCAAAATGTATGTCATACTTTTGGAAATTGACTTGGAAAAGATTGCAACTAGATGAAAATTTCTGGGGATGGGCTACCAGCTAGCATTTAAATGTTGGATGTGCTCATATGTAAATATATAAAGCATTTATTATTCTTTTAATATTGAGATCACAATGCTCATGTGGAATTGGTTTAAAAGGAAATATTCAAATGATTTTCTCAGTGGTCGTTTCATTCTTAAAAAGTTTTTAGAAAAAAAAAAGGACCAAAAGTTATTCATTCATCGAAGATTGAAAATAGTAGTGAAGACGACCCCTTTACCACTCTTAATTTGATGGAATTAACTGTCGATTGTGGCAGATAATAAAGAGCGTTTAATAAAAAATGACTGAAAATTTAATCTGATGTGGTCGACTGTTTATTTTACTTGGGCAAGTCTCAACGTCAAACTCATGGAGGTAATATGAGGGGTATAGGATCAATTTCTAAAAAATCTGACGGTTAGAATTCAAAAGATGTATTTTTATGGGTTTTTAAATTTTTACAATTTTTTATGAATTTTTGAATTAAAAGATGCAATTAACTTGAAGCGACTATGATGAATGAATTTTTCTAAGTGCAAGAAAATAAATGCAATAAAATACATGAGAGAAAATAAATTATGCAATTATTAAGAAAATTTGATGATGAATGCAATGGGGAGGTAGAAACACAAGGAGGCTAATCAATGTATAGTTCGATTCAATCCCCAAGCTCCAATGATCAGTCAATTTAAGAAAATAATGTATCAATAATTCTCAAATCAATCCTCGCTTTAGCACAATTTTATGATGAATAAAAATCAATAAAAGAGAAAATATGACTTAAAGAATGATTGAATAGCATACTCAAATTTATTTTATTGAAGATCAAAATGAATGATCATATATTCTAAATGAAAGAGAATGAATTAAGCTTCAAAATGATCGCATATGCTCAAAATATCAAAAAAACAGATCCATGGATAAATGAAAAATAAATAAATAATATCAGTGCAAAATGGACTTTCAGAGGGGCTTGTATGCAATTATTAAATCTGCACAGATAACATGGTAGATCATTCAAAACATGGCATCAACTATTAGACATACTAGATTGCAACACAAACATTTTTAAAAAAAACACACAACCAAAGTCCTATTACATTGACAAATAATTTCTAAACTTGCTAGCAGACTAGTGATTTTTAACAGCAAGCATTCCACGCAATACTTTTTATTTCATGCTACAACAATCTACACAGTGTTTAAGAGAAACCCCAACTTAAGACTTAATCACACTATTGATATGCCTCGAATCCTAATCATCTAGCACAGCTGAAGAACCTCGTATGCACCTCCTCCTGTTGTACATACCCCAACAAGACGGGGAGCGGTTCCTTTTGTATTCGGGTATATGGGTCCTTCTATTTTAGGGATGCGTCTGTACGGGTATATGGATCACTTGCATTATTTTATGTAATCATAGAAAATTATGCATTTAAGACTTACATACTATACATCAAGTCTAACAAAGATTAATAGTATCAGTATATAATTAGTGATAAGTGTGATTTCCCCCTCTTTTGATTTCAAAAAATATATAATTAATGATAAGTCGGATGAAGGAGTTGATAGCGTCAACTAAGATCGTCACCAACCTACGCATCATGAATATAACAAATGATCGCACTCATGTTCAGGGATTGTAAGACTAACAAGCGAAGTGGAGGTTTGAATCAAATACCGCTTCCTATATTTAGTAACATTTACAACAATAGTGAATGCATGATTTAAAGGGACACTAACAACGTCATACAATGATTATACTCAAAAAACTGCAGAATACAAGTTATCATACACCACACTCACTTGTAGTACAATCCAAGAGTAGAGGAATATGAAAATTGCAGAAACTAAGTGAGTTAGCACGTATAGCAAAGGAGGTGGGTGCAAGGCCTTTGACCCGATGTAGGGTGTTGACGAGCAGTGTAGGAGTCAAGTTGTAGCATCGGGCGCGTATGGGAGAAGGGGTGCTTCGGGTGCTTGCAGCAATGGGGATCGAGATAGGGTTGAAGGCGGTGCTGGTGATGGTGGGGAGAAGGGAGGAGAATAGGTGGAGGATGCAAGCATGCAAAGTTGGAGGTTACGGTTTCTTTTCTGGAGGGAAATAATGAAACGAGGAGGGGGAGAGGGAAGAGATAAGTTATGGCAAAAAAACCTAAAAAATGCACGCATGTTTAAAATTTTCACCCAAATTTTGTTACTACAGTTGCTTTTAATTTGTTGTGTCAAATACAGTGCCAATTTTTACTAACACAAATATGCAAGTACATATAGTAGTAAAGTAGTCTTAATATAATAGGTACTAAAATGTGATAGTAAAATAGTCACAAAGTAGCGGTTGAAAACATTGCCACGACAAAGGCACCATATGTGCTAGCAAGCATATAATCTTAAATTCTGCATTTTCTTGTAATGAAATATCCCAATGATATCCATATCCATTTTGGAATAGATACAAAAATGAATGTCAAAATCTATATAAAATGACGTGGCGGATTGGTAATAGCTGTATCTATATCTTTTTGCATGGGGTTGAAACTTGAAACTGTCCCCGTGAAGAGGCATTGATGCAAATTATTGCCATCAATAGGGATTTTTATAGCGGAACTCCTAAAATATTGTCCAATTATTCCACAATCCAATTTAGCCCACCTTCACTTAGATCATTCCATTCCTGTACATTTGTTGAGAGTACACGGCAAAAAAAGAACCTGTACAAATTGGCAAGGTGTGGAAAATGGGCTTCTCGGAAAAATGTCCCTAGGGATATTTTATATTATTATTAAATACATGCAACTCAATGGAAATTATAATTCCATTTATTGGTAAATATTATAATTTCACAGAGGGAAAAATGGGGCTGCCCCCACCTCATTTTTTGGCAAATTTTTTTATTTTTTTGGAAAAATAAAATAATGTACATTCATCCCTATATCCCTCTTACATGTCATTCGAATTTCGTCAGAAACAGAGACTCCTAAGGCCTCCATATATATGTCATTTTTTAACGGTCGCAGAATTTTTTAAATCGACCATGTCTGGATGGAGGCCGTAGGAGTCTCTGTTTCTGACGAAATTCGAATGACATATAAGAGGGATATAGGGATGAATATACATTGTGATATTTTCAAAAAAAATAAAAAAAAAATTGTCAAAAAATGAGGCGGGGCAGCGATGTTGGCTGAGCCCCATCAACCCCTTTCACAAATGCCCAACCATACAAGTTTTGTGTGTATGTGATTGGAAAGAATTAGCATCGTATTGACGTTTCTCTTTATGACATTAAACATAATATCTGATCTTGACATTTGAAAGTATTCCGTCTCTTATTATTGCATCGTAGTGAGGACACATATGTGTGGATTTCATCTCTTTCACCTTGTATCACCAAACTTATTGCATGTGATCAATTATTGAATTTTTTTACTTAGGCTTCACTCTTCAATCTGTTATCGAGGATGTTATCGAGGAAAATTGACACTAATAATTTGTTGGGTTCGGATCTGTCCCAGAATACCTAAGTTCAAGTTGTCAAGTAGTTATCCGCTAGTAGAGTTGGGGTGTGACATGCTCGGATAATCCTTACCTTTGCTAATAGTTAATATAATTTCGTGACATCGGAGAATCCGAGAGGAGTCATTGATATCAACATTGGTAAAAGACCAACCTCTCCTCCATTATTAGATTGTCTATAAATTTCGAGAGTCTTTACCATATATGGTATTTCATTACTGTTGTAATTTATTGATATGGAAGAATCCGAAGAGAACCATTTGACATCTTTTTCGGTGGAAGATCAGACCTTCCTCCATTACCTAACGAGCAAGAAAATATTGTGATACCTTTCAAAAAAAAGAAAATAGTGTGATTTATCTATCCTGTAATGAAATCGAAGGGACTCAACTATGGTAATTCACGTATAAGTTCAACTGAAATTAGATCCATATATTCGAGTTTATATCAGTACCTGGAATGAGAGAAATGGCGAGAAGACCTGATCGATTTTTAATACATGAATTTTGCGACGAATGTTGCATCCATTGCTATTTCGTTAAACTTTATGCATGTGCAAGTTCAAATTTCGGATACTTGTCTTAGTTGTGTAGTCATCACCTTCTTGAACTTTGTTTTACTTATGATCATCCACTTTGCGATATCATTGACGCAAGTAAAGCATAAGATGGTAAAATTATATTTTGATGTTTTAACATCTTTATATGGTAAATTTTTGCGGGCTCTTATTGGAGTAGGCATGGATTGGATCACATGAAGTAAAAATGACCGAATTATAATGAAATCCAAAGACGAAGAAGAATTTCCAACTTTTTCTAGTTTGTAAAAAAAACCTTAGTTAACTTCATAAAACACCGTTAAAGATAAAACTAATATATAATTATATACACTAATCGATTGCTAAGGTATTATATTGAATTCGAGATCTGTACTACTACTACATCTTATTCATTTTAAACTATATCTAATAAAATATCTATATATAATTGTTTTATTACGAGCAGATAAGTAATTTTCTCTCTTTTTTTAAAATCACCCACTTATTTCAAAGGACTCTTTTGCTCTTCGTGCCCATTGTTTTAAAAAGCATAGAAGAATAGGCTCTGTGTTTGACAAAAAATCGATGTCATTACTAACATCTAACATGGGCATGACACTCCCATGCTTCTGCACTTTAATATCTCACCTGCTCGCCCATTTTGTTTGATTAAGATCGTGTTCATTTAGAGAATAAACAGTGGAATAAGGAGTCAATTTCTCGTCCGGTGCGGTTCTCAAAAATTCGACTATTCTCATCTGCATCTTATTATTTCATGTTATTCCACCTTACTCCTTAGTCTCCATTCTTATTCAAGTTTATTCCCGAACTGAATGCCCCCTTAAGGGAGAAACTCTTGTCTTCCAGTTTATATGAAGTTTTTCTTGATTTATTCTCTAATTTTGATTAATCAAACTTTATCGTGATAGATCTTAACACTTCTTTTTACTATTGTAGAAGTTTATACCAGTATTTTATTATCATTCAAGGAGACTAGGAGTGCCTGTTTTCTTGACCACACACACAACGAAGCTTATTTGTTACTATTTTTCATAATTTAACTAATCGTCTTAAAATTTTGAATTAAATATTAACTATGAATGTGACAATCTTCGTTAATTTCAAGTATAAAAAATTATTCCGTAACGAATAGTATCATCTTTATATTTTAACCGAGGGACGATTTAGAGAAGGATTTCGAGAGAGAGAGAGAGAGAGAGAAATATCACTATAACCTGATTTTGTTGTAGTGGGAATGCATTCGATTTTCGTAATTGTCTTCTGTTTCCCTCTTCTTCTACAAAAGAGTGGGTTTGCAATACAATAAGTCGCATATGCAATTTATGCATATTTTCCGGAGCACAAACTGACTTGACTCGGTAAGTCTTCACAGTGGAATTGCACAATTTTGACTCAAAGCTGCATTAAGTCCAGACCCAATCAGCACGATCCCGATGAACTCCTCAAGATACTGTAATCTCTACCAGCAACCCATTGCGACTGGTATCCCATTGTGCCATCTGTGCATCTCATGTTTAAATAATAACTATGGATTCGTAGATCTGCTCCAAACCCACATGTACCTCTCATGTTGTTGCCAGTGAAGCGAGACACACTTCAGAACAGCAGCAGTTAATAATAGATGGCTGGAGAAGACCCGAGGAGAACTCTGGTCTTCTGAGAGAGACAACAATTGGGGACCAGTTAACAAATAAAATAGGGCACCCCACCACATCTCGCAAAGCTGGCAGTGCAACTTGAGAGGAATTCGTAAGCGAAAACCAATTCAAAACAGAAGCTCCACGTAACACGATAGCTATCTCCGCTACGCAGTCCCAGAAACAAACCATTCCAATCCATTCCGAGGAAACTTGGCCATTCCACCCCACACCAACCCTTTTGCACCTTGCAGCATGGCGGATCCGGCGTTGAGCAGTTTATTCCAGACCATGACAGAAAGCATAGTAACTCTGATTAACAAGGAGATCCAGCTGGAGTCTGGACTTCGCAACCAACTGGAGAAGCTGAAAGCATGCGTCGAGAGGATGTGGAGTACCCTCACAGACATGGAAAACAGGCAGAACAGAAGCGCGGTTGCAGGGACATCGATGAGACAGCTTCGGGACATGGCCCACGATGCAAAGAATTTGCTCGACGAGCTTGAAATGGAATTCCATCGTCGGGCAAATCTCAGGAAGCTCAAAACGGTACGCAATTCTATCTCATTAGTGAATCCGAAGCGTTTAGTTTTCCGGCATAGGGTGGCCAATGAAATGAAATCCATGGAGGATGGAGTAGCAGCGATAGTGAGAGACAACGGGCTGAGTTCAGGTCCTATTGGCACAACTGGTCAACAGATTCATCAGGTGCTTTCGAGCTTTGATGGGACTGTGTTCACTGTACTTCGTGATGAACATACAGTATTCGGAAGGGAGAATGATACTAGCAGAATTGTCGAGTGGTTAACCACAGAAGGGAACAGTGATACAAATCCTTCCGTTCTTCCCATCCGAGCTACAGCGGGCATCGGCAAGTCCACTCTAGCTCGTGAAGTCTACCACGAGATCATGGAAAACTTTGATTTCAATCTACATATGTGGGTTCCTGTTTCAGTTAATTCCAATGGGAAAAATTTGCTGAGATCAATGGTGGTTGAGATCCAAGGAAATTCTGCTCCTCTAGGAATGGAAATGTGGGAAGTACAACAATTTCAGAAACACTTGAAAGAACATGTTAGTGGGAAGAAGTACCTGCTAGTCCTAGATGGCATGTGGGATGAAAATCTTTCAGATTGGGAACGCATAAAGACGCCTCTCCTAGCTGGGGCACGGGGAAGTTGGATAGTTGTTACCACCAGAAGCAAACATGTGGCTGAAACTGTGTGTACAGTGCAACCAATCGGTGTAAAGGGATTATCAGATGACCACTGCTGGCTTATATTTGCAGAGCATGCCTTCAGAGATCAAACTGAACATAAATATTATACAGAGCTTGAAGAGATTGGTAAGCAGATAGCAAGAAAATGCAATGGTTCTCCACTTGCAGCAAAAATTTTAGGAAGTCATTTGCAAACTAGTCGTGAAAGCAGCAAGTGGCAAGCTGTTCTGGACTCCTCCATCACACGAGGAAATAGTGAGATCCTGAGAACTTTGAGGATCAGTTATGATCTTATGCCTATGCATCTGAAGCCATGCTTCAAATTTTGCTCCATCTTCCCCAAGGGATTTCAGTTTCAGAGGGACATACTGGTATTGTTATGGATGGCCCTAGACTTTGTTTCTCGTCAAGAAGAACCCAGCAAAAGGATAGAAGATATTGGCAATGAATACTTCTCCTCCCTTCTTCAAGGATCCTTGTTCGAGCAATTACCAGCAAGCTCAAATTTGTTCGTTATGAATGATCTCATTCATGATGTAGCTCAGTCTGTTTCTCGAGATGAGTGCGGCATTGTGGAGCATGGCAAGGAGGACTACCCAGAAAAGATGCATCACTTGTCAGTATTTTGTCGTCGTAATGATTCCGATGTCACATCTTCATCACATGGGTCCTCATCCTCGCCATGCTTGGAATCTGCATACAGGCATAAACACCTGTGGACTCTCATTTTCCTGAGCAACTCCAGCCAGTGTTTCCTCAGTCCCCCTGGCAACCTATACTACAAGCATTATGACCATTTGTGTGCCCTTGATTTGAGTAACAGCAACATCACCAGCTTGAATGATGACGTTAGATACCTGAAATACCTTCGCTATTTGAACCTTAGTAACACCAAGATTGAAAGCATTCCCGAGTCCTTTAATGAGCTCTGGAATCTCCAATCGTTGTTACTACGGAACTGCTACAGAATAAAATCCCTTCCACGAACCATAAGAGGCATGTGTCACTTGCGACACCTAGATCTTCACTTAGATACTACTTTCACTGAGATTAATATTCGAACCACGCCAAGTATTAGTGGTTGCTTGGATTCTTTACCTGAAGATATCGGTAGATTAACTCAGCTTCAGACATTATCAAGGTTTGTTCTGAAGAAAAAGAAGTCTGGAATCAAGCAGTTAGAACATCTAAACGAACTACATGGGGATCTTCTACTTACTGATCTCCAAGCAATCTCAGAGGTAAAGGAAGCAGCTCGTGCAAAATTACATGATAAGGTGTATATTAACAGGTTGAAGTTGCAATATAATGAAAAAAACCCTTTACCTCAAGAGGGTAAAAAGGTTGAGTCTATACTGCAAGCACTGAGACCAAATCCCCAACTCAAGGAACTTTGGATAGAAGGCTACAGCGGGAAAATTTTACCAAGTTGGATTAGCAGCAGCCATCTATCAAAACTCGTGCGCTTCACTCTCTTCAACTGCAAAGAGTGTGGATCAATTCAATCCCTTGGGCAACTGCAATGCCTCGAGGAACTCTATATTGGAGGCATGCACAGTGTGGAGAAATTGGACTGTGATTTTTGCAGCCACGATGGAAGAAACTTTCCAGCCTTAAAAAAGATGGTAATTGACGGCATGCCAGCCTTGAAAGAATGGTACGGGAGGAAGGAATGCGACATTCCTTTACTTCATGAACTGGTTGTCAAGGGTTGCCCCGAATTGATTCTCCTTACCCACAAATTTTCCAGGCTTAAGACAGTGGCAATAGATGGCTGCCCAAAAATAACACGTTTGGAAGGTTTTCCTTCTCTTCATGATCTTGATGTGAAAGCCAGTGGTCAATGGATTTGGAATAGTTGGCATTTCTCCAATAAACTTTATTCGCTGAAACTCAGTGAATTTCCCACGGAATTTCCTTCCACATGCCAGAATGAATATACTCATCTAGAAATATTGGAAATTATGCATTGCAACAACCTCACATTTCTCGCATATGAATGGCTACCACCGATGCTCAAGTATTTTCGCATCAAGAACTGTTCTCGGCTTCAAATAATGACAAGCGGAACGGGAAATCTGCCACATCTTGAAGAGATGGAAATTTGGGATTGTGAACAGCTCCGGAGTTTGCCAGAGGAAACTATAAACCTCAGGAGCCTTGAAGTACTTGTGCTTTCGAATTGCCCCATGCTCCTGTCCTTGCCAAGACTTCCAACCGTGCTTCAAGTATTGATTGTGAAATATTGCCCTTTGCTTAAGCAGCACTGGGATAAACAGCGGCAAAAGGTTGAGCATGTACGTCTGGTATGCGTTGATGATGACCATGTTTATTCTGCAAGGCCGTACCCACTTAAATCTATCTAGCATATCTGAAATCTTAAGTGCATTTATAGCTTCAGGTATTTTCTGATACTTCTCAAGATATTGTGTTAATCTGCATGCATAGTTCTGCCAAGTTTCACTCCAACTAAGTCAATCTTCTAAAGCTAGTATCAAGCCACTATAAATAGCTCAAGTTGAACAATATCTTGTGTTGCTCTAGTATTTCTATGTTTCTATGTAGCTAATAGCTTCAGGCTCTGTATTTTTTGTTAAAAAAAACAAAGGAATGCTATCGAAGATGAGTAACCATTCGCTTGATTGATACAGAAAATGTGTAAGAAGCACTTACAGTAAGTAGTCACCAAAAATATCCCAACCCTACTGCTGCTCAGGCTGAGCAGCTGCCAAGTTCTTTGGAAGCAACGAGAAGACTACATCACAGAACGTGAAGATCAAGAAGCTCTCCTATTAGAGGATTTAAGTCAAGATGGAAATATGTTGGATATGCATTAAATCATAGTCAGGGTGAAGATTATTGGATGCAAATTAACTAGAGGATCCACCTGAATTCGGATTGTATTTTAACCCTTTTGGTCAGCCTACAAACAAAGTTCTATTTATTATGAAATTCAAAGTCGTGTTTGCTTTAGTAATTCATGTACTATTTATTTTGGGAATTATTTGTGTGAGAGGAGGTCTTATATAAACTTCCATAGGATTCATGTTTTGAATCATCCCTTTGCATTACAATTCTTCCACCATATTAAGAGAGATATGATGCCGCCACCAAAGACGTAGCCCGCTTGGGGGTAAACCTTGTAAATCTTGGATTGTGGTTGCTTCTTACTTGCTTATCCGTGTGGTTTGTTCAAGCGCTCATTTTCTACCTTTCCCAATAGAACTTCCTACGTGAATGCGAAATAATTTCATAGAAAGGCCTATCAACCATGATCAAAGTTGCAGAAGTGATAGTTGGCACTCGGTTGGCCGGGTCACTTTCTAAGTATTTAATCACAGCAAGACGACAAATCGGATTTAGTCGGACATTAGTCGATTTTGATTTTTTTTAATTACTTTAAATATATAAATTATTTTTATGTATAAACAATCATATATTTGTAGCATAAACAGCACAAAAAAGAACACAAAAGAACATGTAAATGAACATAAGAATTGTAGCATGTAGCATGTAAACAATTTAAATATAGCATGTAAAAAATTTAAATGAACATGCAAAAGACACCATTGTAACATGTAAACAACTTAAATGAACATGTAAATTGCGCACAAAAGACACAAATTACATGATAGATTGTAGCATAACAAATTACACAACACACATCGCCATAGCATAGCCCACTGTGCCAATTCTAGCATAAATGATAGTAGAATAAGCATGTACTGATGTAAATGAAGATAAGAAAGATTGATGTACTCGGAAATAAAAAAAACTAACCGATTTATGGGCGAGCTGGAGAGGGCCTGCGGAGGGGAGAGATGCTCCGCGGTGGCTTCCTGATGTGTCGAAGCAGCTAGAGACAGCCAGCAGAGGAGTAGCGGCAATGGAGGAGCTTCAGGCGTAGCGACGGTAGCGATCAGGGCAGGAAGGCTTTGGCCGGGCAGGAGGGTTTTCGTGGGTATCGGAGAAGCTTCAGTCGTGGCGACGGTACTGTCAGACTGCAAGACACAACTTGAAAGTATACACGGCATTCGGTCGGGTAATCGGGTATATGGAAACCGTTCTCGGGCCAAAAACACCATGCAAAACTCGACCGATTAGTCGGCCTACCGACTATTAGACCTGGCCAAAGTCCGGATCATGGGCTGGGCCGAGGTTTTAAAACCCCTTGTCCAAGGCCCGGCTCGATCCGGTCCACGGGCCATACTTCAAGGCCCAAGTCCGACCCAGGTCTGGGCCGGGCCGGGTCAGGCCGGCCCATGAGCCGAATGTGAAGTGCTTTTTTATTAATTTTTTAATCAAATTTATGAAAATAATTAAGTTTTTTAGCATCATCTAATCTTTCTAAATCCAAGTAACCACAATATGTGTTACTTTGCATGTAAACTATAAAATAAGATGTAATATTGATAATGTAAAATAAAAACTTGAAGTATATTATATTAAATGTATCTAAAATATAGTTTTTAAACATATTTTTTATATGTGCGGGTCGGGCCGGATCGGTTTTTATGGCACATGCCCACGGCCCGCTCAATTGATGGGCAGGCCAAAGAGCGGGCCAGGTCGGGCTGGCCCATTCCTGAAATCTCTTGCCCAAGCCCAGCCCGTGAACGGGCTGGACGAGTGGGTCCCCGACACATTGGTTGTAGTCAAGTTGGGAACATGACCAAGTTGAAGTCAACCTAGTCAACCAAATTTTGTATGCTTGTTTATGACCTACATTATTTCAAATTTTGAAGGCATCTTGATTGGTCATACTACATCTTAGCCTTCTCCAAACCGTGTCACTAAGTGCCAAGTCCACCATTGTCTTGCCCTTGTATATTTATATTTTTAAGATGTGTGTTTATATATGCATAATATGAGATGCATATGACATCAAAATGCAAGGAGTAACCACTTCCTCATTACATTAAACAAATTGAATAATAAAGATTGCAGAGGAGAATGCCTAAGCACTATCTTTCACATGAAAATCCTTAATTCTATGGATACCTCCATTCTAAAGTGAGGGAGGAGACGGAATAAGGGCCTTGTAGGAGAGTCAAGAGAGACCCAAAGAACTTTTGGAAGAAGACAACTAAGAAAGATTGAGATATGTTTGGAGCAAGGTTTACACAATACATGTCAATTATTGTGATCAAGGAGTCAAACTTTGATTTTGCGTGATTCGGTTGATATAATTTCTGTGTTTCGGCTTGGACTTGTACATAGAGTTTAATTCTTTCACAAATATACGAGTTTAATAACATGGTACCTCTAGCATTGATGAGACATCTTTTGTGAACTAACTTGAACTTTTCTTACTATGTAGACTTTTTATTGTCGGCATATTGTTAGTTATTTTGTTTAAATGTGTTATTTCTTCTTGTGTTTTTTCCCATTTGTCCTTTCTATTTAAGAAACAATTGGACATACAGTTTCAAAAGAAAAGTCATTCCCACTTTTCAATAAGAAACATTAGGACAAGTCGCCCTCCTGTCCTAGGGCACCATGGGCACCTACTTTGTCTCTAACGTTGAAGAGGATCGAATCCAAACTGTGAAGCTTCTCAAGCATAACCTTTAGCTCATTAAGTATAGCACAAGCATGTATTACTTGTGGTTCTCGTAATAATACGGATTGACTAGTTGATTCTAGAGCATATAGTTATGGGGACAAAGGACAATTAGTGATGCTCTAGAGCTATGGCTCTTGTAGATGGTAGACACTTTCTCATGATGGGATAGGGATAGGTTCATTAATCCCCTCCGTGCACCTATCACATGTGTTGCTTGCTCCAATTTTCCCCGCATCTTAATGTTCAATAGCTAATATAACTATCATGTCATCTTTGATCACTTGTCCGTTGTATTTTAGATTATATTGATGGGCAAAGTGATAAGTTGTGTGGTGATTACCATTCAACTTAGTTAATTATGTAGAATTGTTGTAGCATAATTAATTAAGTGAACCAAATATATTTTCAAAAAGATTTTTACTTGGGTAAGTTCAAATGATCGAACTCGAGGAGGCAAACTTTTAACTAGTAAGAATTAATAAATGACTAAAAACTTAGGCGTTTCATTAAGTATATTCTGATTTTCGGGGTCATTTTGCACTTTAATGTTTTTCTTGTCTTTTATATTATTTTTTATGTTTTTGTAATACATATGTGTGTGTATTGTTAGAATATGTTTCATTGATGGATAACTAGATCCCACCAAGGTCCAATTACCATTTACACATGTTTAATCCCATATAGGCTAATCACTGGGACTCTGTCATTCTGATGGTGCTATATAAGAAGCCACACACCTATTGCAACATTTAAGAGAAACATCGTCCCTTTAAAGTCGTTCTCCCATGGTTTCATCCCACTCTTTACGCAGTAAGGTTCCATGTAGAATCTCGATGCTTTCATATTCTTTATTCGGTATCTCTGATTACGGTTCTGTGTTCTAGTTTTCTACATGATATCATATCAAGGTTCAATTCTTTGGTTTATTATTGAAGATTTAATTTGATTTTGTTCTTCGAAGTTCGTGATATCTTGACAGCATCAAAGTTCTGAAAATTCTTTCTCGATTTATTATGTGCATATACACAAGTTGGGAGATTCTTGTTATTCAAACTTTTCCTCCTAGAGAGCTGAATTTCATCATCCCATTTTGGTATTCAAATGAAACTCCGACAGTCCTAAGGAAAGGTTGACCTATAATTATCAAGGAATCTCTCCAATGATTGGAGATTTCCATGTCAAGGACTGTGAAGTCCACCATATACACTTGTCCCACAATCGAAATGAGGACATTCTTAACCTCTCCCTTAGCCCGCTTTGTGGATTTACCTGCGAATTGAAGTAGGGTTTTTGACTTTCTAAGAGGTCCTATGTCCAGTCTATCATATAAGGCTAGAGGTACGAGGTTAATAGATAAACTGTTATCTAGGAGAGTGCATGCAAGCACAGTTTCATCGATATGCCTCAACATGTAGAAGGATTGTGTATCTCTTCTTTCACGATAGCTTCTTTTTCTTGATCTAAAACGTACACGTGTCTTCACTTGGTTGTTAGGTTTCTTCCGGTTAACCTTGGTAGGTGTACATCTCACCTTACGGTATTTTTGAAAAGTATAATTATTCACCACATACATATCAAATTGTATCTTAACCATAATGTTTCATTACAAAATCGTACCACATCTGGGCCATCTTTCTGAATCTTTTTGATGACTTGTTCTCCTACTATAAGAGGACAGGGAAAAGGCATTGAAGCATT
The DNA here is from genome assembly GCA_037367405.1 of Ottelia alismoides. NCBI lineage: Eukaryota > Viridiplantae > Streptophyta > Magnoliopsida > Alismatales > Hydrocharitaceae > Ottelia > Ottelia alismoides. Next base: position 24,021 of record JAZKJV010004738.1, on the reverse strand, counting down.
AGAAGAAGATGATGATGATGAATCAAAATCATAAGCATAAACATGCTTCTTTTATTCTTAGAATACGAGTTCTTCGTACATGAATCTTTTACACATAACTTGGAATTTGAAACACTACTATCTACTACAAGCTAGGGAATGTCTGATGCTAGTACATCTTCCTCAACTGAAGGTGCAAGGTCCTCCGTAGACTCTAAATCGACATCTCATCCATGATGCGCTTGAGTGCTCTTTCTCCTCTTTATCTTCTGATGATCTCTTCCTATGTTGATGACGGGTTTGATTTGTGTCCGACGATCCTCATCTTCTCCATTCTCTAAGGCCTCTTCAGATGGAGCCTCAGAGACGTCCTCCTCCATATCCCATGCTCAATCAGGTACGACCATGGTCCTTACGCTCCTGAGTGGCATATGAATAACGCTATCAAACAAAAGGATCTTGTGCTCAGATTGATTTGATTCGGAGTAATATACGCAATCAAAATAATGTTGTTGTTATGTCTTATTCAGTTTATTGGGGTTGGACTGAACCTGGACAAGAATGAAGGTAGAAGGTGCAGATCTCTCATCTTGCCATCAGGATATGCGGTTGATTCACCCTCATATCATGAAGCTCATTCTTGTATGAACGAATCTCATCAAGTATCTCTTGTTGAAAGTCGGTAGTGCTGATGAAGAAGAATATTGCTGACCTAGGTTCTACATGGGCTATGCTGAAACGAAGAAGAACATGAGAGTTGGCCCTGTTGGCCTTGATATTGTTGGTATATGAAGGTTATGGACCATGGACGCATAAACTGTTGTTGACGTTGTGGCTGGGAGTGGTAAGATCCAGTGCATAATGTGTTGGTTGTGCTGGAGAGGTGTAGGGTTGAAACTGGAGTTGTGGAAAGTAGGAGTGGAAAGTAGGAGGACATTGGTATTGCTTATTGTCCCGCACTCCTTCCTGTCTGGCGGTAGGGTTATGTGTGTACACATACCATTAACCTCCCGCACCTGAGTAGGCTCCTCTGTAACTATCTTCATTGATGGCTGCAGCTGATGATAATGGGGAAAGAGTGTCCTCTACCTATGTAGATTGAGGCCATGACAATTGTTGCTCTTGTACATGATGTACATGGTAGGCAAGAGTAGATAGTGCAGACACAACATGTATCTTTATCCTAAATACCCTTTCATATAACTCCTCCATCTGCTTCAGAAGACGAGACAAGCCCTCCATTTCATTCATCTGCTTGTCGATCCGTTCGATGGGTGTAAGCATATCGGTTATGATTCACATCCTAGGAATCAGGTCCTCTGCTAGATCGACTACATCATGCTTGCCCCTCTCCTTGGGTAGGAGTGAGAGAGAGGTATCTGTATAAGCCATGCTAGTGGTTTGTGAACAACTTATGTAAGTCCATCTATTCTAATACCTTCTAGATGATATTTGCTCCCTTGGATGTGTAGATGCCTCCACAAGCAACACTCACTAAACGTTGCATATCAGGATTAAGATCGTCGAATAAAGGTTGAACCAAGGTGATGTTCTCTAAACCATGGTGATGAATCTCGTATTCATCATGCTAAAAGTGGTCAATTAGGCTTTGTTCCCCAAAATTCATATGCCTTTAATAATAAATATAGCATCATTAGCATGCATACATGTGTAAATAATATTTGTATTTCATCATGCATAATTGCATAATGTGTATATTAGCCTAAAAAACTGCTAACTTCCCATGTTTCTAATTAATTCATCCTAACTTCAATTGACCTCAAATCACTTCATTGTGTATACATTACTAACAAGAACAAAAGAAAAATACAAAAAAAAAATACTAAGTCGAATAAGTGTCAAATAATCCCATAGTTTAATTTCACATCTGACGGACTAAAACGTGCATATCCTCATACATTGTCCGATTTTGGTCTACTCACTTTTAAAGTACTCCATTTTCAAATACCTTCATAACAAGACCAATTTCATAAAATTCGGAGCCCATATGTGAAAGTTGGGTTTCGGGCTTCTTTGCGTATTTTAACTTTTTGGTATTTTTGACTTGGGTTTTTATGTACATTATTAACCGTTTTAGTTATATTTCTTCTTTATTTATGTTCTTTGATGAAAGTTTTATTAAGAGTCATAAAAATCTAAATCTAGATCAAGACTGAAATTAAAGAAACTGACTGAGTCCAAGTATCCATTGTGAGTCTGTACAAAAGTCTCGTATTTCATACTCTTATTTTATTTTCCTATTTTCTTATTTATTAAAAATACAAAAAAAAGATTAGTGTGTAATTAATGATCTATTTTATCATAATTTTTCAATAATTTTTATCCTCTTTAGAAACCATCAAAAATTATAAAACTCCAAAAAATCGATTTTCTATACACTTGGAGACCATAAAAAATACCACTTCAACAGATGACCTCTTTTGCTCATGGTCCTTCACGAAAGTTGTAGATCTCATCGAAATGAACAACTTTCGTGAAGGAAGTTTTTTCGATCAGAGGTCTCCTTCTATTTCTTTTCTAATTTTCTTCATCTTTTGAATTTTGAAAATTTTTGAGGTGACACGTGGCAGCCTCATGGCGTGCCATGTGGCATCCCTCTTATACTCTCTCCATTGTCACGTGCAGAGCACGTGACCCGTCACCTTTCGCCATGGTCACATGCTTCGCACGTGATCTCCACCCCCTCCCCTTCCCAGCACTGCTCACCTCCGTTCCCTTTGCCTCCTTTTAACAGATGTCGCCACCGCTGGTTGTAACAGCCACCCGCGCGTCCCTCCTCACCGGTCGTTACAGTCGTACATGCGTAACGCCAGCCGTGCCACCTCACCGTCGTTACCCTCTTCCCCTGTAAATCCTTCACCATCAACCGCAGTTCCCTCCAACCGTCCTTCTCCAAGCTCGATCGGTGACAGTGGCGCGAAGCTCCTTAATTGCGACGTGATCCACGATTATCCATCCTATGTTGTTGCTCAATCTCTGACCGGCGAAGTTTCTAGGAGCTCCATCGTACCTATGTAGGTGATCATCGGAGTAGAAGACTTATTCTTCCTCCATATCCAGGTGTTGACTCCACACATTCACCATCTTCCTTCATCTTCTTCTCTGACTCAAACACCCATCCTTCTACGATTCCATTCTGCCTCGACCAATCCCCTTCATTGTATCTCCCTCCCCCACTTCTCTTCTCTTCTTCCAGTACTACCATCTTCGACTTGATAAGGTCGGAGCTCGGCTCCCAATCCTCTGCCATCAAACAGAGCTCCACTTCCCTTTCCTTTTGCTGGGTTGTTGATGCTACAGGACAACACCATCTGGAGCTCATCAACGCTCGCTCCTTTACCTCTTTCTCACCATGAGCACTTCACCTTCAACGCCTCCGCAACTCCTCAACACCACGCGACACCCACGTAGGAGCCATCCGCCTCTCCAGATGTCCTCGGCTGTCGGCTCGCTCGCCCTTCACCTGGAACCCTCGCACCACCTTGCCGCTCCACTCCAGTCGTGTGCCGACGGAGGTGGAAGCCACCGACCGACCTCCATCACCGCCGCACTCCCCACCACTGCCTCCGTACGAGCACCGCCGCTCACCTCGATCTCCAACCGTCGTTGAATCAGAGACAACCCATGATCTAATGACCCCTGTTCAGCCACGCCCGCCGCCCTAAGCCTCGGCCCCAACCTCGAGGCTCAAACCCTCTGAAGCGCCCACGCCTACCACAAAGGCTCGGGCGTTTGAACATGAACCCCAGGCATCCAAGCCTCAACCCTGCCATCTGAACCGTTGCTAAAGCTCTCATCACCGCAACGTGGAGGCGTGGTTACTGAGCCTCCATACTGCACACGCCTAGCATGTGCAACCTTGGAGAATTTGCAGAACTGGCCCCCCGTGGTTCATGATATTACATAAGGGGCCCCGCCAACAGAGGCACGCGCAACCACATGCTTCAAGGGAAAAATACAACCAGTACCCTGTGAGTTCCAGAATTTGCAAAAGATACCCCCGCTTCAAGAGACATGCACGTGATAATGTGAACAATTTGCATATAGGCCCTCGCTACTTCAGATAATTGCATGTATACCACTGCTCGTGGGTATTTTCCAGAAAGGGCCCTCCGACTTCTTGATTTTACAGATAAGTCCCTCCAGGGAACTCTTTAAAAGTAAAACTTTATTTTATTTTCATTTTAGTCCCTGTAAACTCATTTTATAATATATTTTGCATACGAACTCTGATTTTAGCGCATAATATGTCGTTTTGAAGCTATTTTCATGCTCTATCATTTAACATAGTTTACAGACAGATCTGAGGCTACTTATTGATATTTATGAATTGAGGATCTATGTTGACAAATGTAGGATAATTATTGACATTTTGCGCTATATTTTCTTTGAGATATTATCTATTTTGCAGAGATTTGATTGAGGATTTTAAGTTGAATAATTCTCTCGGGATTACTAATTATATTATTTGAATAATTTAATCAGTGCAAGGGGCTCATCCAAGGAAAGAGAATTATTGGTCATATTTTTTGGAGTTAATTTTATGTAGGAATATGAATTGATATAATAATCTTCTTGCTTGCATTTTGGGATTAATTGAAATTATCTCACTCGAAATGATATCTTTCGATCTGTGATTATCTTTCAAAGATTAATTGATAAATTTAATTGGGAATTGAATCTTATAATTCACATCCACTGCTTTATTCTCTCTTTTTATTTCTTTGCATCTTCATCATTGCATTGCATTTTAATTTCCTGACACAGAAATTAATCGAGCATTTAATTAATTATTTAATTTATAACCATGCAACTAAAAATTACCGTTCCATTTGTTCGACCTTGTAGACTTGCCAAGTAAAAATACTCCACAACATTCAAAGATTGTGTTTTTTGTTGATCGAAATTTGCCTCCTATACTACGACAGTTCTTGATTATTAAAGAGGCAGATTTCACGCTCATCACATGGGAAGGACACTTATGTAATAATTATTTGAACCTCTCCCATGTCTCTTAGAATGACTCATGAGGTAAATGGGTGAAGCTTGTAATGTGCATTTCCATCTGATGAGTTATTCTCAAAGGGTAGAACTTCTTCAGGAATATATCCTTGAATTGAGTATAGGTAGTTATAACCATCCTAAGATTCTTCAACTAATAATATGTCTTATCTCCCAAGCCAAAGAGAAGGGCTTTAAGTCTGATGTAGTCGTGGATAACCCTAGGATGTCTAAGGTTATCGTAGACTAACTCAAAGTTCCTAAAGAATGCATAAGGTTCCTCGTTGGCATTACCATTGTATTTCGACAGCAAAGTAAGGAAGTGTGGCTCCAGCTTGTATTCACCATCATGAGTGGTTGGACTCAACCAGTTGAGATTATGATATAATCCCAAATTGTATGTTGCTTCCATAAATGTGTATACTCCCACATTAAGCTGACCTATCTTGGCTCTAAAAAGAGCATTCTACTATTCTGCGATGGTCATCTTAGGTAGTATCTGCTGCAAGGGGTCATCACTATACTCACCTTCAGGGTGGTTGGAGGCATAAAAAAATGAATCTTATGTGTCACCTCCATCAGAAAATGGGTTTATGTTAGAGAGGTTGAAATCAAACAAAACTCACCAATGTGAAGGTCATCCTCAGTGAGAAGGGGAGAAATTGATTGGTCAGTGTGTAACCATTCCTAAAGAAGTGAACCTGGACGGAAGAAGAGGGTCATCATGAGTCTAAAGAGGTCCAAGAAGTGAGGTATCGTTGACCTCAGAAGACATAATATTTGGAGAGTTCACGAAGAAGTTTGCAAAGTCTAAACAAATATCCCCACAAATACTCATCTTTGATTTGTAAAAGAATACATATTAGAGCACAATTTGAATTAAGGAGACGAAGTCCTATGTGAAGGCACTTGAATTGTGTGGGAAAGAACTTACACAAAACAAATGCAATACGAACTCCTTTAATTAACCAACTTCACACGTGAAGGTTATAAGAATTCGATCAAATTATCTTCTCTATTTTATGGTGATAGAATAATCTTTTAGTGCATTACTCACGGTGAGTTACCTGACACCCAAAGGTGCTCTTGCTAGCTCTCAAGTAGAAGGATGATCTTCCCGGGCTGCTGAGTTCAATATCACAGCCTTAGAGATACAAGTAGGCTTGCACAACCAAAACATCTCTAAAGTTAAGGGTAAGCACTTAACTCCCAAATTCGCAAGAGTTAGAAATGGAGACTTAAGTGCAATACTAAGTATTTGGGATCTATCCTTATGGATGTATCCTCACCCACACTGTCTGGAGTTTAGTACCTATTAACAATGAGAGGATTCATCTCCTGTAATATAAGGTTCTTTTTATTCCAAGTTATTATATCAACTTGATTAGCAGTTATAATTTTGTACATGTTATAACTTGATCAATAAGGTGATGTCATTAAACAATCACCTAATGTCGTTCCTTTTTCCTTTTTTAGCTTAAGTTATAAAACTAGAGGAGGGAATCGGAAAATAGAATGCATGCAAAAATAATAATGAATACTCGAGTTAAGAGATACATACAGAGCTTCCCAACACTCTACATGTTGATGCAAGACAAAATTTGTAAATATTATCTTAAATGCACGCAAGTCAATAAAACCGCACCTAATACATGAGTTTTATTAGAGTAAATAACTTGATTTGATCTGATGCTATGTAGAACGGTCTAAGTATGTCTATTAATAATCTTTAGATGTGTGACCTAATTTATGCGAGTACAAGCAATAAAGACCTGAGAAATGCTCTAAGACGTGTGCATGTCCGTAACATCGGTCACTCATGTCCAGCCCCACTCTTGGTCAAGAGAGAAACATGTCTTGACACACCACAACTAATAAAAAGTTAAAATGTCCTTAATTACGCATGCGAGATCTAAATCGAAAGTTGTTAGAAATAATTAATTAAAAAATAATCTACAACAATAATAAACAAAAACTTTAACTAAGTTAACTGATTAGCTAGCTCTCTCTTCTAATTAACAGCTGTCGTGGACTCTTCTCAAATCCAACTCCAAGTTCATCGCCTCCACATCACCTCGAACTTGCGCAACTCGGAGGGCCCTTCCACAACAACTATATATGCTTAGATGTAATTTAGAAGAGATATCAAGCTACAAATAAGACAACCACACATAACACGTTAACAAAATAAGATAGAGTCAATAAAAAAGAGTTAACCTAAATATCACCCAAAAGTCAATTAAATATTTAAACCTAAGTAAATATCTTATTGGTGTGTCCTCGGAAACGGCTCCATATGATTGAACGCTAATGAGCTAAGTTAACATCGTATCATTATAATACAAACCAAGTAGGAATCAATCGGAACCACTCTCAATATCTCTGTGAAGAAGGCATGGTTTATTAATATATGGATAAGTCCATGGTCAAACATAAGGACACGAGCAATTAGATCTAAAGAATTATGATCTAAATACTACTTTATGTGGATTAAAGTTTTATCTAAGTCAAGGTTGACACTAATAATGAATGCATGATCTTTTTACATTTTTATATGCAAGTTAAAATAATGCTACAAAATGATGACACAATGCATTGATGAACGCGAATTTCACCTCTTTAATAATTTAAAGTTGTAGTAAAAATCCCAATAAAATTCATCACTATCCACAATGTGAAATCACATATAAGAAAAATTCTGAGAAATGTATTTGATTTAAATCTAAGGTGCGGGCGAAAATGCGAATATATCTATGAATAATCATGCAATTTAAGGAGATAAAAAATGATGTTATCGGTGAATTTTTAATCTCCAAAATCTCTATGATCTAATCCTCAATTAAATAGATTTTGACAATGTAAATTAACAAGAGATCAAGTTAAATCCTTCATGATCACGCCCTTGCAAAATTAAATCCTCAATTTATATGATCAATAATTATGAGAGGAATAAATCAGATTAAGAGCCCTTTAAATTAGATCTAAGAATTCCCTCAAATTAATCTTTAATCAAAATAATAATTGGAGAATTTAATTCTTAATTTTCTCCCTTGATACCCCTACAGAAATTGAATCCTTAAAGAAGGATCAAGAAATTCAATTAGATATTATATCCTTGATAAGCTTTTGCAATCGATCAAACAATAATTACAAGAGAAATACGGAATTTAAATCCCCAAAATCAAAGTCCTGCAAATTAAATCAAGTCTTTCTTAAGATTAAATAGCACAAATTAGTCAAAATGCAGCCTACATAAATCAATAGACCTCTAGAATAATAATCATCAATAAATAGAATCAGATATATCCGGTTATGGATATGATAGAGGACGAAATAACATCAAAACGACATATTATATGCCAAAAACAGATTTCTTATGAGAAAGTTATGCTCAAATGAATTTTAGAGACTAAAATGCAGTGAAAATAAAAGTTTCCTTCTGAAATGGGTCCCTGGATGACTTATCTGCAAATATTGAAACTTCTAGAGGATTTCTACAATTTCTCCACAAGCACACGTATTAGGTTTGTGCCTTCTTGACAGCGGGACTCTTTTGGTATTTGATGAAGTACTAGGGGTAAGGGTGCAAATTACCCCCGAAGCGCATGCCTTGCACGTGCTACGCTGCGGGTGGGGGAGTTCCTTACTAATTGCTGGAACTTGAAGGGCACGGGTGCAAGTTTCTCTCATGCCCACGTGATGCATACATGATGGGGGGTTCCTGGGCATCACTTACATAGATCGAGGGTGACGGGTGATAAAGGTTGAGGCGACGGTCGACTGTAGCTGGAGGGTGGTGGACGATGAGGGTCGGGGTAAAGGACTGGAAAGTGGTGCCACACGGTCTCACGTGGGGGCACGAAGGCGCAGGCGGTGGCAGAGAGGACCTGGCGAGGGAAAGTGGACTCAAGGTCGACATACGATGTTGATCTCGATTGGTGGAGCTGCGGTAAAGACTCGAGGCACGGAGGCCGGTGATGCGGTCGGCTGGAGGCGATGCTCGAATGGCACACGGCCAAATTGAGGTTGAAGCGGTCAAGGACGAATGGGGCTCCATCAAGAGGTGAACAAATATCACTCCAATTGTTCATCTTGATGTCAAAAGGGATTAGAGAGAGAGAGATTGAAATGAATCAAAAGAGATGGTAAATGTACGAAGAGTGCAGTTTTTGAACATACATAAATCAAACTCAAATCAAACTCCAAATTCACCAACTTCACATAGTGAAGGCTGCAACGATCCGACCAAAATATCTTTATAATTTTTAAATTGGTAAGAAAATAATCTCATTCCATACGAGGTTGTCTCCTTGATGTCCAAATGGTGTTCTACTACACCTTAATCAAAAGAGTGATTTACCCGAGCTACCGAGTTATATCACACCCATAAAGGTAGTAGTAAACTGATACACCAAAAATATATACTATGGTTGGAGGCGAGCGTTTGCAGCTCCCAAACCTGCAAGAGTCAAATCTGGAGACTTAGGACGCATGTCCACCATTCAGACTCTAATCTTAAGGCTACGTCCTCAGTAACTCATGGTCTGGAGATAAGTATTTGCATACAAAGACCGTGATTACTCTTATTGTAATGAAATGATGTCAATTTTTATTCCAATTTATTTTGATTAGTTTTTCTTAGCAGACTCAATTTTATATTAGGTTATCGCTTTAAGAATTAGATAAACACAATACAACACTTAACTTCAGTCTCAATTCCTTTTAACCTAAGTTATAGAAGTTAAGAGAGAGAAGTCGAGAACACTAATGTAAACGTGAATCAATGGTGCATGCTCAGTTAGAATTATTTACAACAATTTCCAACTCTCTCCATGTGAGATGTACACAAGAATATATAAATTACACTACATGAAAATGCAAGTCGATGAAAACACTCCAAAGCATAAGTTATATTAGCAAAAAGAAGTGGGCTATTTTTGAGCTAATCATAACGAACTAAGGTATGGCTTTTAATTGAATAAAGTATGGCCTACTTAGTCGAGTACAAACAAGAATCCTAGAGGCGCTCTAGTAGCCATGTACCTCCCTAATAATCAAACCACTCAAGTCAAGCTCTCGTCCCCGCCCCCTAAATAAAGGGAGAAACATGTCTCAACACACACAAGAATAATAAAAGTGCCTAGAGTTTCTTTTACGTACGTGCGAACTCAAGTGAAATTCGCTGGAAAAAAATAATATTAGGAATTATTTATAAAAATGAGAGATGCAAAAATTAAATTTAAATTACTCCCAAGCTAATCTCTTTATTCGGAGTAAACTAAAGTGTGGTCTCTACAATGATCTACTCCAAATGATTTGTCTTCCCGTCGCCCTAGTCTCCTCGAGCCCTATCCACAATTTAGCTAGGTCAAATACAAGCAAATAGAGAGAGATACACAATTATAGTTAAAAATAACATGTGAAGAAAAACAATACAAAATAAACAAGAAACAAAATATCACAAAATTCAACTTGACCTAAACAACATTAAAATCAATAAATTAGATATTTAAACCTAAATAAATGACTCAAATACGCAGAGTCCCTGACATCGGCTCCATATGATAGTATGTTCTTTTCGTTATGCTAAAATGATCGTGTTGTAGTACATGCAAAAAGCGAACTATACAGAACCACACTAAAATGTCTTTGTGAAGAGGTGTGATTGATTTTTACATGGGTAAATCCGGAGTCAAACTCAGGGATACGAGCTATTAATCTACTTTATCTAGGTGAAAAATCTATTTTATCTGATATAGCGTTGATTATTATCATCAAGGTGAATGCATGCATGATTTTAGTGTTTTTATATGCAAATGATATGCCTGTATAATGATATGCAATATATGAACTCACAAACAATGCCCTGAAATACAAATATCTTTGATCAGTCAACAAATAAATGTTCTTCTAACTAATGCACATATTAGGTACCCAATTTAACTGATGAGTCAATGCATACAAATACCTAGTTCTGACCCACCTTAAAAATCATTTAAGTCCAATTAAATAGAGAATATAGTAGATCAAAATAGATTAAGTTCAATTTCATCATAAGCTATATGAAACGAGGATCAAAGCACCTATTTTATGCAATTTTTTAAACTTAAAACCAATTTGTGGAGAATTAATGAAGTTCAAGCACATATGGAGTTTTGTTCCATAATTTAAGATTCAATTATACCACAAATGAATAAACAATGCATCATGAGATATGTAACTAAATTATGAATTCAATGGGACCAATTTCTTTAAAATTCGATTTCATAGGCAAAAGTTTTTCAACATTAAGTCCAGAGGCATATATCATAAATAAAAATAATAAGTATGAATACTTTATTACATGTGAAAGGGTTTATCTATAACAAATGGATCATGGAGGGGTATATATGCACCATGCCCAGGTGGGAGCATCTGTGCAAAATAAGGAAGCTTCGGGTGTTCCTCTGTAATTTCTTCTTCACGTGTGCAACATACGTGACTCGAGTTGGTGATGAATCCACGATTCATCATCTCAATATCTTGATCTTAGCAAAATTCCTGAGTAAAATCTCAAATAAATGTATATAAAATCAATAAATTAATAAAATAACTCTTGTAAATAAAACACACTAATTATTGTATATTAGATTGTACAAAATAAATTAACAATAAAAAGCCGCAAAAATAAAGGAGTTTTCACCTGTAAATAGCCCAAAACTTTGTGTATTTTTAATAATTTCATTTCAACTCATTTTTGGTTATTCGCTCTCTATTTTGTTCATAAAAATGTATATAAAAAACAAAAATACAAAATAAATTTTTATTCAAATAAATGCTCCTAGATCCCAAAGAGAAAAAGCCGTAAAGTACAACTTTCCGGCCAAATTCCCGCTCCGTATGAGCTCCAAATTCAACAAACTTACTTTTAAAATTCAAGTTAGAAAATTATCTATCCAACGGAAGTTTCATTAAAATCAGAGCTCATTTGTAAAAGTGGGGTTTTGTGACCTAGATGTACATTATATATTATGTATATATTCATTCTTTCTTCATTTTTTATTTTATCTTTCTTAATTACTATAATATCCAAAAAATCATGGTTGTATTGTATTTTGATTCTAGTATTTCATTGTATTTTTTGTTGTGCATATCTCTTATTAAAAAGATAAAAAAATATAAATTAGAAAAGCAAACAAAAAAATGTACATGTTGTTTGTCTTCTTTTGTAAATTCTCCACTCTTTTTCTTCTCTTTATTTTTATTGTATTTTGGTAGCCTACTTTATTTATTTATTTATTTCCTATTCTCTACAATAACTTTTCTTCTACCACTAACTTGCATTCAACTCCATCATTTTTTAATAACCTCCATTCCACCCCATATTCTTCATCTAACCTCCCATTCAACTCCACCAATAATTTAACCTCACATTCAACACCACCACCATTCTAACCTCCCTTTCTCTTCTCTTTATATTCATTTCCACATCCTCATTTTCTCCCATCCACCACTCTAATAGAAAAAGGAGAGAGCTTGGAGTGTTTTGTTGATGACAACGGCGAAGCGTATTCCTCAAGCGATGACCTCCTTCAGGCAAAATCCGCGGAGCTCCGCTCTGCGTCACGAGTTCCCCATCGAGCTCGCTTAACTTTTTCGATTTTTATTTTGCCAATCGGATCGAGGCGATGACAAGAGTCCAGCATAGCTGCTCCGCAAATACGGCGAACATCAGGTAAGTATTTCTCCTCATTTCTCTTGTTGTTTTATTTTATCTAATATTTTATTTCCTTATTGTCTCATCACCATATTATTTTTTTATCCACCACACCATCATTTTTTCTACCACCACATCTTCTCCTCCATCATCTCATTCCCATACCACCCTATTTCATTTGTTACTCCTTGGTTTAAAAAAACTAAAAACTAAAACAATTATATTAAAAAATTCACAGCAAAAAAATCAAAATAAAAAAAACATGTAGGGGAAGCAGCAACAGCGCCGTTGCCGCCCCCTTGCAGCCCCCTCCGTCGCAGCAGCGCGCGACCCTCTGCCAACCCGCACCGCCTGCGCTTCTCCCCTCGTCGTGCATCGTCGTTCTCTCCACCACAGCAGTCGCGCTCCTCCGTAGTGCCCCGCCAGCTGCGGTGCCCCCAACAGCCCGCGTCGCGCCGCCGTTCCCCTTTCGCCAGCCTCACTTCACTCCATTGGCACCTCCCTCGTGTGGCCTCCTCCGCGAGGCGCGCACGCACCGCCTCTAGTCGTCCCTCCTCGGCGACCTGCTCCTCCTCACGCTACCACTGAGGCCGCCGCCTCACCTCCTCTTCTGTGAGCCCTATCGCACAAACAAAGAAGAAGGTCCAATTTAAATAATTTTTCATTGTAAAAATTGTATAAGTTTGCCCTCATAGTTTTTGTAATTATAAACAGGTCCTCGTACATGGTTTGTTATGTTCATGTTTAATTCAGCTTTTGCACAGATAACCCTGTGTTTGTGCGTTAATTTGGACTTCAGTCTAGCTTCTTTTTATTCAAGGAAAAATAGCATTATGTTGAACAACTTAGTCTCTGTCATCTAAACATTTATTTATATTTTGTGAGATATTGTGAATTAACTAAAATTGTTCAACTGAAATTCTGTGTATTTTACCCAATTTGTGCTCTTAAATTCATATCTCATACACTATTGCTCCAAAATTTTCACAAAAATTTGAGATGATGCCTTAAATGTATTTGAATTAATATCCAAATATCTTTTAAATTGGAATTGTCATGTGCCTAAAATAAATCGTAGAGTGATTTTGGTAATTGATTTTTATTTAAATCCATACATCATATTTTTATGAAATTTCAACTCTTATGGATTGCTTGTATAAATATCTATTTGGGATAAATTCGCTCTCTGTCTAATTTGATACTGTGGATTCATTAGGATTAAATTACTCACAATCACTCTGTTTTTACTAAAAAATCATAAAAAACCATATTTTGTTAAAAAATTCAAAAAAATAATGTAGTCTCATTTTATCACGTTTAACTTCCAGTGATTTTTTCGTAATTTTTGCACCCTGCATGTGTGAAAATTGCATAAAAACCCATAAAAGTGTGCATTTTTAATTGTTGTATTTTAACCCTGAAAATTCCAAAAAAATATATGTTGCATTCATCATTGGATTAAGTGTACTGGAAATATATAATTTGGCTAAATTAGATTAATTTCGTATTAAAAATAATTTGGCTAAGTGGTGTGCTTTCGTATCAACTTAATTCAGCCGCATTTTACATTGGCATTTATTTTTGCATTAAAAAATCTAAAAAAAAATCAACTTAGAAGATCTAGATCTAAAATTTTGAATTAGCCCGAGTTGTTCCTTTGCCTCCCTGTGTTCGACCCCGGACTTGCCCGAGATATAAATTAAAGCTGAGACCCTCTTCACGGAGATCTTCTCTCGGTTCTGACTGATTCACTAAGCACACATACTACAACGAACACAAATTATACATCGTACTCATCGACTCGTCAGTTAACTCGACATGAGGCTTGGGCACATGGTTCTCGTCTATGCTTTGGGGCTTAGCTTGGTCCCACCAAGCCTAAAGGGCCTGAGTGGAAGCTTTGGGCTACACTCAACCTTAGATGATTGAGATCCAATGATTAGAGGAAGAGCTCTGACGGTAGTGTGGATATGCCGATGATGATCATGCAGTTGAGGTCCTTTGCTCCCATGGACTATCCGATCGATGAGATCGATAGTACTCAGTTGTAGAAGAGTTTCCAAGCTCAAAGGGGTACCTGTAGGACTCAAGGTTGGCTACTCCTTCACTAAAGGTGGCATACTAATGATACTCCGACGAAGGTCTAGCTGCTCCTCCACGGAGATATGAAGACGATGAAGGCCAGGAAAGATTCGCCTAGACTAGACGAAGGAGATGGATGGTTGGAGATGAGCAGAGAGGTCTAGTGGAGCAAAGTGCCACATGCTCATCGGAAATGCTTGTATATCTCCTATCAATGAAGGAATTAACATGAAGGAGTTAGGAATATATAGTCGAAGCATGCATGGTTTTAAACTTGGGGTGAAAATGATGGAATAAAGGGTTATATCGAAGTGAAGGAGATGGAGCCCTAATGTGTTCACCCTCTGTATGAGAAGGTGAATGGGATAGGTCACGAAATGAGCTGGAGAAGGGGTGGGTGGAAATCGAAGCTTTGGAGAAATTGGGGGGTTGTATAGTGGTTCTCCAACTGTGACCGGAGTTGAGAATTGATGGGAGTCGTATTGTGAATAAATATAAGAAATGCAGATGGGGCTAAGTACAAAAATCACCTGGAACATGAATAAGAGGTCGAAGGCAGAGATATGTGCCTGGGCTAGAGCTCTTGGGAGATCAGGTCTTTGCTTGGACATGCTCGGTAATGACGTGGAGCTCGAGCAGCTTGGAGATGAACTACAACGAAGGTGAATAACCTTCGGATCTCACCGGAGTTGATGCTCTATTATCACTCAGCTAATCTATCTCTCTCCGTCACTAAAGGGAAGGTAGGAGCTCGAAACAGACTCTCATAAGGGCATATGTTGCTTACTAACGCTCCACTGAGGGTTTTGATCGATGAGTGAGGCAACGGGGCGTCAATTTTTGACAAAGTGGGGAGTATTGTGTTGACATATAGGGCTCAGGTGAGGGGGTTGGCGTGAGAGAGGGATGCTCGGTAAGTGGAATGTTACCAGCTTGAGGACGGAAGGACACGTAGAGAGGCAATGGTAAACGATGAAGGGAACATGATGGTGTGGAGATCATGTGAGGGAGAAGAAGGTGGAGGTAGGAGACATTCTTGCGACCATAGAATAGAAGAAGCAGGGTCGGTGCAGATGCGGGCCACATGGAGTGGCTAAGGCAGGAAGTGAGGAAGGATTAGATCGTTAGATCATAAGATCCAACGGTAACATGAATGAGATGAATGCAGGTCGTCTAATTAAAGGATCATATGGCGGAGAAGAGATGTAGGGAAGAAAGAAGGGTCAGGTCACGTGGCTAGCACAGAGGCAACCACATGGCCCAATAAGAAAATTCTAAATCCAAAAAATAAAAGGCAAATTGAAAGCAAATAGAAAATATGCTCAAATGATAAAGTATTCAATGTAAAAGTTGCTTATCTCGATGAGATTTACAACTTTCATGAAAAACAAAAACACAAAAGAGCTCATATTCACATACTTATATTTCTGGCAACATTGAATACCCATTTTTTGCAATATATTTTTTGTATTTTTAACAAAGACTCTAAGCATATATACAATTTAATCTAGTTTTAGGTATTTTTTATAGAATATAAACATGGGAGGATATGTACAATATATACAATATATAGAAGAGAAGGATTAGAATTTTACTGAGTAATTAATACATATTAACTAACTGTCAAGTTCCGGCATCCAGGTTACCCATTTACACAACATTCACGACATTAAATTCACGATAGTTCGCATCGAATATAAAAAAAACATGGAAACATTTTCACGAATCGAATGATATTCACAATAATGGAATGAAACAAATACAATCACATGTCACCATTATAAGAAATGCATTACATAAGATAAACATTTTCAACAAAATATTCAAACAAGTATCAAGTCCCAAACAACATACCATGTATTAAAAGACAACTAAGTGTTTAATACATGTATCTCAAAAGTCTGGTAAAAGAGAGAGAACAAGCACAAAGAAGACAACTATAAAAGATGTTGTCATGTATACCATCAAAAACATGTCTTTGCCCATCCACAAAAAAGAGCTAGGAACCTTACCAACCAAGCTACTCGGAGAGTGAAAGGAGCTTTTTTAGGGAATCGAAGCTTGGAGGTGCCATCCCTGTCATCTATGTTAGAGACAAGGAAATGTCAACAAATGTTGTGTTCAAGCATTTCATATAAAAACTAAACATGAATTTAGTCATATACAATATAACAGAAGCAAGTAGATGTGCAATGATAACATACATGGAATTAACTGCTTGCGTGGGAATAAGGTTATCCAAAAACACATGACTCCGGGACTTGTCCAAGTTCTGACACCAACACTAACCACACAACACACTAAACCCACTCTATCACTCACCACACCTCAAAGCCCAACACTTAGCAAATTCATTTCACAATTATGAGACGATGTGGGAGTAAGAGATTTAGAGATAGATCATGTCCTTCCATTGATTTTTTTATAGGATGTAGTGATGGATCTCAATAAGATGTAGATGATTGATGATGCTTTTCATGTCACGATCTTTTTCCTTGCCAGAGCCTAATGGTGAAATAGTAACCAATTCAAAGAGTGAAGAAGCGCCCCCCCCCCCCCAAGGAACTCACCTGTCTCGCTCCCCCGGTGGAAGAGCAGTCCAGGAGGGAGCTAGATCAAAATCCAACTATGGTCCCTAAGACAGGTGGGAGAAACTCTCCGGCCTGAGTCAACTCCACTCCTGCCCGAACATGTGTAAGATCGGGACCAAAGAAGCTCAACGAAAAATTAAGGGTCCTCATGTCTAGGAACTCTAATGAAAATTCAAGGTCACAGAACATGTAGAGTGAATGCACATGGATCCCATAGAAGCGGAAAAACTGTGAGCTCGTGATAAAAATCAGGGAAGGGGTTGGGATCTTAGACCCGCGCAGAAGGTGACTACTGCCCAATCTGAACATCCTAACTCCAAACCAGTTGAGGGTTACTGCTCTCTCGCATGATCAGGTGTAAGGGGCACCTCGACCGGCACAATCGTCTATCATCGCTGATTCTCATAAAACCTATTATCTGTTAGTTACACCAGAATAAAGATGTATAAAAACACATGAATAAAGAATGACCTTTGTGTAGGAAGAATCAACAAGTCAAATGATCACAAAGTACTTCATACGTCTGGAGCCCCAAGTTAAACAATGTAGGCATAATGAATGTTATAAGTGGTTATAGTCTTTCAGTGTGCAATACCGTCAAATGAAAAGAACAAAATTACAATATTGAAACCTTTGAATTGTGGCATTAACATCATCATTGTCATGAGAGAGTAACTGATGCACCAATGATAAATTTTTATCACGTTACACCTACGGGTAGTGAATTTTAACTTGACTTATAATATTCAACGCATATTAGATCAAACATACCATCCTAACTATTAAAAGAAATGTACATACATTTACACTCACACACACATACTCACGTATACACACCTCCCATGAGCTCACACCCACCCACACACGGGTCCACACAAATGCACATACCTACAATCCTATGCGCACCCATAAGACTCTCCCCAAGCCTTAGCACAAGCAAATAACATGCAGTTCATGTTGAGACATTTCATCGAACACATGGTAGGCATTATCACAACCATCAAACTATATATCACCGTTTCGCCAAGCACTCATTTTAGACCATCTAAATCTCCATTTTAACATCAATATGGGACCAAAAACGTGTGAAAAATACATGAATGGCATCAATAGGGGTGGGGTTATGGACAAGGGCTGGAGAGGATGATGGAGAGCACCACCCCCCGCTGGCCACCGTCGCTCTGGAGTCGTCACTGGTCTGTTGTCACGCTCGCCGAAGCACAAGGGAGGAGGAAGAAGGGATGGAGGGATGGGGAAAATGGACAGCGAGGTGGAGGGGAGTGGGGGTCGAGTTTTGTTGGGGAACAAGAAAGGGGGTTAGGGGTGCGTAGGGGAAATTGGTAAATGGTGTGTGTTGTGTTTTTTATATTCTCATTTCTATCCTTAACAAAGCACTCAAACCATCGCAACTACCACTCGTGATATACGATTCAAGCATGTAATGATCCGTTTCAATCATTTCAGAGTAACAATAAGGGATAATTACACCCATAACCCTGAGTAATTGCTCAATCTCAATAATAACCCTGCATAATCGCGAATTACATGGGAAACCCTGAATAGTTACTCCGTCTCACACCCATAACCCTCCGTTAGTTTACTAGGTTAACTTAACTATATGAATGAGTTAATCTAACTCACCCTCAATCCAACGATTAGGAAATAATAAAAAAAATATCCCTCTCCCTCCACCCTTCCCTCCCCCTCTGTCCACCTCAACCTCCCCACTCCGACCTCCTTCCCTTCCCCCATCGTCGGCGCAGGTGCGGCGCACCGCCGCTCCTATGTTTCCTCTCTCAAGTCTGTCCTCGTCCCCGACCACACCGGCGCCAGTCAAACCATGGTGGATTCCGACACACAGTTTACCTTCCTCCTCGGCCCTGCCTACGCGGCACTCAAGAACGAGTTCTTGCGTCAAACCAAGGGCATCCTCACGGTTCTCGACGACCCATATTTTATTTTCCAAGGAGCGTTCGACCTGTGCTACAGGGTGCCCATGATGCGACAGGAGCTGCCACACCTGCCGACAGTGACGCTGGTGCTGAGGGAGGCGGAGGTGACGGTGACCGGCAGAAGCTTCTATACAGGGGGTGGTGCTGGTGCAACCCTACTTCTGAGGGAAGGAGAGGCTCCCCATGGATGCGGGCAGGGATCTAGGGAGCTTGGACAGGTTCTGGAGCCTTATATGCCCCGAGGCGGCGGAGATGGGCTGTGACGATGCGAGGGTGAACGTGGTGAGGGCGGGGGGGATGGAGGGGTTGGGGTGCGAGAGGGTGCTGGTGTGCGTGGCGGAGAAGGACCCGCTGAGGGGCGGGGGTGGGAGTACTACGAGGCGTTGGGTGCAAGCGGGTGGGGCGGGAAGGTGGAGATATGGGAGTCTGTCGGGGAGACTCACGTCTTCCATCTCTTCCATCCTTCGTGCGAGAATGCCACTGCTATGATGGAGCGCATGGCGTCATTCCTCAACGGTTCGTAGTGTGTAGAGGATCCTCTGCTGCATGGTATGGTTCGTGTGATGCTCGTAGTCGAGTTCTCTTCTTCTTTTGCATGGTACTTGTGTTGCAATGTATGGTTTTTATGTGTGGGTACTCGAGTTGGTATGTATGGTTTTTATGTATGTGGGAGTTTCATGTGTGTGACTTGTATCTGGTGCTGGAAACTTGTTTGAAGCAGTAAATAAGGACGAGGAGTCCCGTGTTCTTCCTGCGACTTTGCACTTGCTTTTATTTTTGGGAGTAAGATTTTTCATGTATTATTAGCAAAAAATTACAACAGAGGTCAAGGGCCCGACTGTCGATATGGGGGGATTGGGGGTCGGGCCGCCGGTCGAGCAGGGGGAGGAGTGGGCGTTGGGTGGCGGCGGGTCGTGGGGGTCGAGCGGGGGGGGAGGGGCGAGCGAGGGGGGGTGGGAGGGGGTGTCGAGCAGGCGGCGGGTCGAGCAGAGGGGGGAGGGGAGGGGGCTGGGATGCCGCGGGGGCGGAGGCGGAGCTTCGAGGAGAGATTGCTCGGCGCCGGGATGGGGGTTCAAGGAGGAGCTCGACACCTTGGGTGGCGGGGGACTTCGAGTTCGACCGAGCGGTGTGAGGATGGCATGCTATTGCAAATAAAAATGAGCTTTAAGGGTAGTTTCGTCCTTTTCAACGAAAACCGTTAAATATAACATGTGTGGCAAACGGAATTTAACACAGGGTCATGTCATGTAAGAGTTAACCATTACTCAGAGTTTCTCGTGTAATTCGCGATTATGCAGGGTTATGATTGAGATTGAGGAATTACTCAGGGTTATCGGTGTAATTATCCCTAACAATAAATATGAGTCCAATATTCATATTTTTCTAATATTGGATGAGTTCAGATCAGAAAGAATACAATTCTGATTTTCATTAAATTTTGCGAATAAAACCAGTTAAATGACCTCCGATCAATGAACGATCAATTCCATTGATTACAGTTCATTAAGACTGAGCTAGTGGTGGTCTCCATACCCCTTAATTGCGGACCGCGTCGCTCGACATTAATCTTATTTTTATTGGGTCACGAGGACCTAAGTCAAGTCGGATTCAAGTTCGGAATCAGGTGGTTTGGACCCAAGTATTACATCAACCCTAATTATTTGCGATGATGCATTTTTTATTTTAGCTTATTAGGGGGTATGATTGGTGATTTATTTATGGGATTAATCTAAAAATGAACAACAAGGTGGTTGAATCATGGATTCATCACTCACCACTGCGGTTGCTCCTGAGAATCTATCAGATTTACGAAAATAGTTACGTCATTAGCAAAGTTGTCCAACACTGTGCTAAAACAACTAATCAAGAAAAATAACTATAGGCTAGAAAGTTTACAAAAAGAAGGTAACTGTATAAAAACTAATCCACACTGCAACTAACCATAAAATATAGATCCTTGATCTTTATGATTCAAGCATCACGGATAGTCTGTGCTCATGGAACCTTGTACTATGGCTCTACATAATCCTTGGGGATGGGGTGTCTCCATAGACATACAATGAAGTACAACATCCTAGCTAAGTTCACAACACATCCACTAGATGCCTCTGATTCAATCATGTAATCCCACACTTTATCACGTGTTAATTCAACCTCACACTTTACCGTGTGCCAACCCACTCCACTAGTTTGTAACCGATCCTTGGAATATTGATATTCTTGAAACTGTTCATAACCTTCTTCTCAGATACCCACAACTCCTAGAACTCCTTGCTTAAAGCCAATACTCACTATTCTAATCAATGTGGCCTACACTAACTAGTGCCTAAGTGACAACCTTAAGCGAAAAAAACAAGACATTTATAACCAACCACAACTACTTGGCAACAAACATATGAAGTCGAGGATGTACATAATACAAAGGGCACCTTAGTGTGAACAACTCATTAGGGTTGTAATCATCTATGCTTCTACCCGGAACCATAAGGGTGCATGCCTCTCCCTTGAAAAGTGATGTTTGAACTTACCATGTAAATGCATCTCGTCGATGATAAGAAATGGATGATCGTACACGAATTCATTTACTTTGATACAAATGCGCAAAATAAATGAAAATTTGATTCTTTGCCTACAACAACTTGTTGGGTATTTGGATTTCGATAATTTCCAATTTTAAATTTGTAGAAGATTCTTAATTAAGGTATTTCATTACCCACATAAATGTACAAATATATGTATACATTGTTTATAAATATCTTCAAATATTGCAGCCTATGTTTTTCTCATATTACAGCTTTTTTGTACAAAATGGTATATTACAACTTTTTTTGTACAAAATGGTAACGCAATATGCCTCTCCAATCATGCTTTTAATCATATTAAGAGTCAATGCAAGGAAAAATCTGCATTGCAATGATGTTGTCAAGTAGAACTAGATTATTTATGTGTGCTCTTTCCCAAAGCATTTGTTGTATATAGCATGCAACCTCCAATCACATTTAGGTGGAGCACAATCAACTATTCAGTATATGTTTTTTTAAGGGTAACACTTCATACTACATATGCTTGGACACGCTCCAAGTACTTGCGGCATCGATCAATCTTTATCTTCCTCTTGAACACCCTCCGATTCCAATATTCAATACCATCTTGATCAGATGCAACATTAACATGAGGTTGTTTCACAAATGAAATCTCTTCAACCTATGAATTGTATATCACTTTTCATTTTAAAAATATCGATTTGTTCCATCATCGGATCTAGAGTCATACCGTAATTAACCAGTGGTTCATTAATTGGTTCTGTAGAAATCGATCCAATTAATGATCCTTAACCATGAACATCCTCACATTTATTGTGAGGATTAGGAAAAACAACTCTGACATTCTCCTTCTTCTTCCTCCTCATCAATGTCTTGTCATCGCCCTCACCAACATCATTGGAAGCATCATATGCAATGACATTGTTCTGAATAAATATTCTCTCATCCTCATGTGATCTTCCAAATGGTTCATTTAAGATCGCCGTTGAGTTGACATTTCATAAATCTCTACTATTAGTTGCATCATTCCAAGTGAACGAGCAATGTTGAGGCCGCCTTATTGTCTACGATAGTAATTAGATAAAATGTGTTTGCTTCACCGATCATTTAGTTGTTATTCTCACGTTGTAGTATTCTTGTCTAAACCCAATTAGGTTGTAAATCGACAACAACATATCTTCAAATGTATTTGAGAGGGGAAGACAAGTTATTTTTCTGACTCCACATTCATAATCCACGAAACTACAGTCATACGTCGATCTCATTCCAAAATATGTAAAGGCACCAAGGGCATTCATCTCATAATATGAAAAATGGAAGTCATTATTTTTATTCTTTATGATGTATTTTATCTATATTTAAAATTTATACATGTTATTAAATTTAAGATTTTTATCGGTTGAGCCCCTATGAGATATTGCAATATCAGCTATACCCCCTCCCTTTTTTACAATATTAATTGTGTCCCTAACTTCTTCCACAATAATCACTTGTGCCATTTGGGTTAGTTGTCGTCCGTCTCCATCCTAAACAAACGTTAAGTTTGGCATACAATGGCAATTAAATAAAAAATAAGGGTAAAAAGGATGTTTTCTTCTTCTTCATTCCACTCTCCCTCTCTCATGCTCCCCATCCAGCCCTTCCTCCTCCTTCGACTACCTCTTTCATCCCCCCCTTCAGTCCCTCCTCCTCCTCTGACCACTTCCTCCTTCTCTCCTCCCCCTCCAGTCCCTTCTTGATTTATGCCATGAATGTTGCTGCTACATGCTCCTCCGCCTGAGCACCAATTCCCAAGGAAGAGAACATCTTCCTCGTTTTTGAATCAACCTCCGGATGAGGAAAGCGTCAACAAAGCCCATGACCTACGGTTTTCAACCATTACCATTTCAAGTAACTCCTCCTTTCTCTTCTTCCTCCATTACTCTTCTTCTTCCCCTGTCCCTCTTATTTTCCTCTCTGCTCATTGCATCTCCATCCGTTTACCAATTTATCAGAATTTTATTTTTCACAGATAAAATTACTCTTGCGATCTCAATTCGATATTTCCCAATTTTTTGAGATACTTTTTTAACGACTAATAAAACTGTTGAGGCTCTTAAATAAATATTCGAAAATCCCCTGTTGCAACAGAGGATATTTTTTTCTATCTTCTTCTA